>QRDG01001694.1:522638-637006 GCA_012064385.1 Puccinellia tenuiflora | reverse complement strand
CCACCAACGGTTGAACTGTGTTGGTAAGCTGTTATGGTAGGTGAATTGAATTGTCCTTAAAACGGTCGGGGGGACTGTTTGGTATACTCCTACCTAACAATCCTAGCTGAACCTAAGGTCTGATGGTAGGGTTTCCTGGCTTCATAAATGTGACCTGATTGCCTAAAATTCTTGGTCCCGGTCGATCTTCACTAATTGGTTCGTCTAGATTGTATGTTAGCCGTGTTAAACTGATCAAGCTGAAGGCGACATAAATGGTTGTTTTAGGACTAATCATATGCCTGCACACATAAGGGATGTTTGCCCTGGAGTTTTACCATGAATTCTTGCAAGCATGTCTGTTTTTGACGTAGTGCTGGGGCACCTGTAGTTCACGAGTTGGTCAGGCTGCCCCTAGCTCTCACCGCTCGGCGCGACGGAAGGATACCCGTGCTGCTGCACCTGTAGTTCACGAGTTGGTCGCGAGGCGGCGCGGCGGCGGTAGCTGGCACGCCGTGATCGCCAGCAATATGTTTGTCCTGGTGGGTGTTCACTTAGGGAATTAAGTGGATTTGGGCTTGGGACGCCGTGGGCTGTCCAAGTCCACTTACAGGCCTAATGATAGTACTAGTTTCTTACTTGCTCGGTACTGGTTTGAACCTGCTCCTGGTCATCTGAAATAAGAAAGCCACAAAGCCAGCAAGGAAAGGTGATGACTTAGCTGGTACTTTTTCTAAGCCCAAAGCGGACCACTATGTGCTTATAAGATTATAGACTATACAGATTTCAGAAGTATGTTAGTGCCAGAAATTTGGGAGACGCGTTGCCTTCTAGCACTATCTAGAAAGCTGTGACATTGTAAAATCTCTATAAGCTCTGGGTCCTGAGATTGCTTAGGAACAAATGGCTGGCACTTTTTGGTGCATGCGACATCACCTAACAGGTTGTTTATGCGCGACACTACGCAAGCCTTGCTGTTTCTGCCGTTCTTAGTGATAAAGCACCATTGGGCATGAGCATTACGAGGACCATGTCCGGAGCTAGTGTGTGGGCTACCATATCACTTCGAAGACAAGGCCAAGATAAACCCTTGTCACTCTCCTTATTGTCACGCCTCAATGCTGTAAGACCATCTCTATCAGATCCCCCACAAAATAAAGAAAATAACAAAATAAGGAGGCGGCGTTTTGGGTCGTAGGTGCATCTGCACCCGTTGGGTAAAACATTTTTAGTTTTTTTTCAATGTGTCAAAAAAATTCCGAAAAAAAATTCGGATATGCATCAACATTTTTAGTGCTAGCACAAAAAATTTCGCTGTGAAAAGATATTTTGTGTGACCTGTGCAAAAAGACAAAACCATGTCTCGTACAAAAGTCTTTTGTAGTAATCCGGATTTGTCTTTTTTGCACAGGTCGCGCAAAATGTCTTTTCACCGCGGATTTTTTGTGCTAACATGAAATATGTTGAACTATCTCCATATTTATTTTTGGAATTTTTTGACATTTGGAATGGTTATTTTGGGTCATGGGTGCAGATGCACCTATGACCCGAAATGGATTTCCGACGAAATAACCGCTATTTTACTCTCTCTTCTTCTTCTTCTTTTTTTGCAAAAGATGTCCATTCTAGAGACCAGTAAATTTTATACGGTAAACTATATATCTTCCCCCACGAGACGAGCGCCCACCATGAATCCGGCGTGGAGCTCCATGGTAAGCTGCATATGTAAATTCCATATACTGTCTTTAGACCACCTCTAACCCGCCATGAATCCGGTTTGGAGCCGCACGAGGCCATGGTAAACTGCATATGTAAATACCATTTAATATTGTTAGAGCATCTCTAACAAATCCCAAAAAATGCTATACCGTAAAAACAGTTTGGTTGAGAAAGGGTTTTGCAGCTCGGGTTTATATTGAAAGCACATTGTCGGGGAACCAATTTAACACAAACAAAACACCATAATATCGCAACCCTAGGGCCTTGTTTATTAGAGAGGGTAATTTCATCAGAGTATTGGGGATTGGAGGTGGTTCAGTAAACCTTTCTTCTGTCACATTGCCCTCAAATATTCTGTCACATTGCGAAGTGTTTCCAATTTAAACAAAAATGGAAATCAATTTAGTAAACGTGTTATCGGGGATTCTTGAGGATCTCAAACTTGGCCGGGATAAACGAGAAGTAAACAACGGTGCCTAATCAGAGCAACACAAGACAGAACGATCAAAGGAGTAAAATCCAACGGCAACAAAGTTTGTGGTAAAAGTAGTTATTCATGTTTGCTACCGCACCATGGCTAGTTAAGCTACGGAATACCTGGGCCTACCAGACGCGGCAGGCAGCAGGATGCATGGAGTGAGACCGGGATTCAGCCGGCACGCCGCACTACCCCTACCGAAATGCAGCCAGAGATGGATGTCCAAAGACGCCGCCCGTCTGGTTGATATCCTGTTCGGTTCACCTGCAGCTTTGTGTTTTTCCAAATATAAATTCTGAATCGCTTACACTATCTGAAGCTCTGAACTTGGAGGCGAGAATCGCCTACACTATCTGAAATTCTGAATCCAGGACGCTACCTGAAACACTGAACTTCGAGGCGAGAATCGCGTACAATATCTGAAATTCTGAATCCAAGCTCGCCGGCAACAAATCGATGCGCCCACGCCGGGGTCAGATCGGAAATCAGTCGTCGGGATCGCCTCAAACCTCAGTTTATTATGAGCCGCGGCATTCACGACAACATCTGAAGCCGGGCAAAACCAACAGCCGTGGGGCGAAACACCGCAAGACGACAGACAGGAAGAACCACGAGATTTGAAGCCAACAAAACGAACGGAGACATGGTAGCACTTTCTTGTGGCTAAGATGGCCGGCTGTGGATGAAGTTCACAGCGCCATGCGCCTGTCGTCCTCCTCCTCGCTGGCGAACCCGTCGCCGTCGTCGTCGCTGGAGGAGAGGCGCGCGAGCCAGCAGCTGCCGTGGAGGTGTCCGCTGACGCAGACGAAGTACTCGAGCCTGCCCTCGTGGGCGCCGAGCCTGCGGCACGCGCTGCGCGGCGCGAGGCCGGCCGCGGTCACGCTCCAGACGCGCGCGCCGCAGTAGGGGCAGCGCACGTGGGGCTCCAGCGGGGCGCGGCCCCCCAGCAGGCACGCCCGCGTGCGGGAGCGCATGAACCCGCGGAACACGCCGCGGTACGCGCCCACGTCCTGGCCGCCGCCGGCGCCGGGCACCGCGTGCTCGCACGGGTCCGACACGTACAGCAGGTCCCCGCCGCAGCGCCGCGACAGGAAGCTCCGTCCGGACGTCTTGGAGAAGCGCGAGACCGGGGCGAAGTGGCCCGGCACGCCGCCGCCGCCGCCCGCCGCCTTGGCGCCGCAGCAGTACAGGAGCATCTTCGCCAGCGCCGGCCACCCGCCGCCGACGCGCCACGACCCAGGTGCGGCGGAGGAGGAGGAGGAGGAGGGGTCCGGCAGCGTGAGGGCGGCCACCATCCGCGGCGCGCGCGAGACGCAGAGCTCGCGCCAGAGCACGCGCTCCGCGACGGCGCGGAGGCGCCGGCTGACCCGCGCCACCGCGCAGAGCGCCTGCGGGTCCCACTTCAGCGCGCGGAAGACCAGCAGCAGCACCTGCTCGTCCAGGATGCCCACGTTGACGCCCCGGATCCGCGCCCCAATGCAGCGCCCCCCCGTGTTCCACTCGTCGGCCACGATGCCGCTCCCGCTGGACTTGCCGCCGACGACGCGCAGCCGCCTCATCTCCCGCGTGCCCTCGCTCATGGTCTTCTTCCCCTCCCGCCCGCCGCCGACCGTCGATCCCAACCCGATTACCCGACCGACCTGGTGCTGTGACAGTGAGTGGTGGTAGTGAGTAGCAACAGTTTCCTTCCTAATCGGGGGCGAGGCGAGCGCGGCGCCGGCCGGTGGGCAGTTATATACTGTGCGCACTCTTGGTTCCGTGCTCCCCGGAGCGGATCGATCCCGGACCTCCCGTGTCGCCGCGGCGCGCTTGACAGTTGTACGGCTCAGCCGCCCTCGATGACCGATCCGGTGCGACGAAAAGCCATCTTTGTCGCGCTCCACTCCGCGAAATATCTCATCGGAGCATCCGGATCATGCGATCGAGCTACGCGTACAACGGAGGCGAGACGACTGGCGGGCGGACCGGTCTCGTCTCCGGCGCCCTGGGACGCCACGTGCCCTGCTCTGCCTCGCGCTGCCGGGACGCGTGGCGCGCATCACTACACCGTTACGGCGCGCTTCCGGCGCCCGGCGACGCCGACGCGTGGGGGGCCGGGGAAGCCCACACGCGGAAATATCTGGGAGATACACGCGTCGGACGTATGGACGGGAGCAACCCAACCCATCGTCATCATCAACCGGCTGCACGCAAAAGTTTTACGTTTCTTGTCGTGTTAGTCAGGCGGAGAGGATAGGGACGCGATGTGCGTCTGACACGCGGATCTCCGCGGATGATTCGACGGATCTCTTCTCGGAAACGTTACGAATTACAGTCCGTGCTTTGTTTTCCGTAGTGATGGACTCCGACGCGTCGAATCGAACGAATACAAGGTGAGTTCGTTTTATGTTCAGCCTTTTTTTTGTTTTGTCACTGCACTCAACAGGGCGATCTATTAGGTCCGTCCTCCTGCGCAGTGGCGAAGCCAGGAAATACACATTGGGGGGGCCGAATATTGATCTTAACTTCAAGATGGAGAAAAATGTACGAAATATATAGGTGGTAATTATGGTTGTAGAAAAATATATAATATTATATCCCATTAAAAGTTGATAGATAATTAGACATCTATCAACTTTCGGAGTTTCTCCTACCACGATGAAGACGACAGATCTTGGCGGCATGGTGCAGCGGAGACTTGACGATGGTCGTGGCTAGGTGGACTCGCGCAGGGTGGAGGCGCGGCCTGGTGTCTTGGTGGCATCGGCTGCAGGCCTGACGAGAGTTTTGCTTCGAGCTGCATGCTGAAGTTGGGTTGATGGAAGATGTTGGAGGCGATTTCCGGAGCGGATGCACAAGGCACTGTCTTCGATAGTTAGCCAGGGAGCCAGCGACGGTTGTGGCTGGGGTACAAGACCCCATTGCATCTGTCGTTTGTGCTAGTTGTGGTGTTTTCACTGTTGGTGGGTTCAGCTTGTATTCGTTCGTTGTAAGGCTTTTGCCAGCTATGTTGAATAAAAGTAATAAAGCGGCCGTATGCATCTTTTCGATGCAGAGGCTGGGGTGACCCTTTTCGAAAAAAATTAGACATCTATAAAAGAGGTCTCTGTTAGCAATTAAACCTTGCTAAAAAAAGATATTTCCTCAGATCTGATTCAAGACATCTACAAAAGAGGTGTCATGTAGCTAAATGTACAATTAGATGAGGATTACCTAACAAGTTTTAGTTGAATGATACACGATGTCTCCGTATTGAACTCATCAATAGATTATCCATTGAGAGCCCCATTACAATTTATTCCTTGGTGTATATATCAATAAGCGATTTTTTAGAAATATGTCTTCAATTTTGTACTAGAATTAGATGTCTAGACCCACAACCAAATGTCAAACAAAAGAAGTATTCGTTACGTAGTAAAAGTCTAGATCAACAAATAAGTATGTAGTACTGAAAATCAGGAGGCAGTGGAAATTTATTTTTATCTTGGAGTGCTCCAAATCGAAGAAGAAATAAGCTTGTGGCTAGGTCTTTGGCTGCTTGGCCGGCTGGGTTCTTGCTGCAAGAACCATTGGCGGAGCTATGCACATGTCAGGGGGGGCCACCGCCCCCCCCCCCCTATTTTTTTTAGCCTAAATATCCTGTATAATCTAGGTTTAGATAAGGGAAAATTGCTAATTGGCCCCCCCAAACAGCCAATGTTACACATGCAGGAGGAATCGCCCCCCCAGGGATTCTCCTCAAGCTCCGCCACTGGCAAGAACGTAGAGCGATGAGAGAAGCTACAGAAGAAAAAAAACACATGGAGAGCCAGCTCGTATGGGTGAACGAAAAGTCAAAAAGTCTGTTACTTCACTAAAGGGATCTTCTGTAGGCAGCTTCTACGTGTTCCACTTTACTAAAAACGAAATTTGGGAGATTGACATACCACATACGGGGAGAATACATAGTCATTTGCATAAATAATCTTGGGGGTAGTAATATTTTTACAGGATGTTGGGGGGAGCCGTGGCCCCTGCTGGTCCCCCCTGGTTCCGTCCTTGCTCCTGCGCACGCTTGGGAGGCTCGTCCGACCAGAGGTCCAAGATTCGTGGTCGTCCGCACCAAATCGGTCGCTTTCTATTTGTGGAGCTCGCGGTCGAGTGATGTTCGTCGGGCTCGGTCGGCTTTCTCAAATGAGCGCTCCATGATCTTGTGCAGCTTCGGGCCGCCGGCACCCTCCTCCTCGTCGCAACTCCTCGTCCTCCTTATTGTCGGTAGCAGGTGCGGTGGCGGGGGGGGGGGGGGGGAGGAGGCAGAGGCGACACCCGCCTCCATGGTCCTCCTCGCCTACTCCGGCAGCCGCGATGGAGCCCGTGCGGTCGGCATGCTGACCCACGCCGGGCTCATGGGAATGCGGCGAGAAAGGCTGCCATGATAGCTCCCGAACTCTCTTCGCGCTCGATCTGGTCTAGCAGGTGCTGCGGTGGTGGATCCATTCAGATAGCCGGGGAAGTAGCTGGGAGGTATGACGACCATAGCTGGGGAGGATGTGCGGCAGCGCTAGGGTTTGTGAGTTAGGGTTCGACTCGTCGTTGTATCAAACGAGACGATTCATTTGGTCCGCCCTCGCGCGCACGCTTGTTGCGGCTCGCACGACCAGTTATTAGCAAGTCGCGGCCGCCTGCACCAAATCGACCACTTCCTGTTTCTGGAGCTCGCGGTCGTGCGATGTTCGTCGGGCTCGGTCGGCTTTCTCGAACAAGCGCTCTACGACCTTCTGTAGCTGCGAGCCGCCGACACCCTTCTCATCCCCATCCTCCTCGTCGCCGGTCCAGGAGAACTCCTTGTCCTCCTCATATCTGGTAGCAGGTGCGGTGGTGGGGCGGCCGGGGGGGGGGGGGGAGCTGAGGCGACCCCCACGGCGTATGCCGCCTCCATGGTCCTCCTCGCCTGCTCCAACAGCCGCGCTGGAGGCTATGCGGTCGGCATGCTGACCCACGCCAGGCTCGTGGGCATATGGCGAGAGAGGCTGCCATGATACCTCCCGAACGCTCTTCGCGCTCGACCTGGTCTAGCAGGTGCTGCGTGGTGGTGGATCCATCCAGTTGGTCGGGGAAGTGGCTGGGAGGTACGACAGCCATAGTTGGGGAGGATGTGCGGCAACGCTAGGGTTCGTGAGTTAGGGTTCAACTCGTCGGCGTCCATTTAAATGCCTTGCCCGTCGTATTGAAGGTGGTTGCTGCCCGTTCGGTGCGGCCAGGGAGTTCAACGGGAGGACTTCGCGGGAGTCCACACACGTCCGGACGCGACGCAAATCCGACTCAAATTTAGGCTAGGAATATGTCCACGTGGACAGAAAACGAACGTCGATTGCGTCGACGTCGGTCTGTTGGCATCGACGCCGTTGAAACGTGTTTTCGTCTAAATAGACAGAAACGTCGTTCCGTGGTGCTGTTCATGTGATGTTGGTGGTGGCAGTGGATAAGAATCAAGGCACGTACATTCATGATCCATCCGCACATGAAGATGATTTAAAATTGCAAGTGACGAACTGACGTGGTCAGGCTCGAGCGATCGGGAACGAGGAGACATGCGACACCTACTAGAGGTTAGCGAGTATCCTACGGCACGGACGGTAGGCAACGAGGGAACCAAAGGCACACGTAATCACTGTCCACATGATGCCTTATTTAAGCAGCCATGAACCACCGCTGCTGCTTCTGCAAGTTTTTTATTTTTAGCTATGCGCCGGCGTCTGCATTCCTGATTCGTCGCGCCAATTCTTAGATGGTTGGGCCGTGTGTCTTCTGGAGAGAGGCCCGTAGCTCTGAAATCTGGAGAAAATTAACTGCCAGGATTGTCGGGGCCATGGAACTTCGTCCATCGATTATATTTGGTACAATCTTAATTTGGGAGTGAAATCTGTACCTGTCAAGTGTTCGCAGGAATGTGTGCTATTTGATGATTTATATGTACATGGATTTTGATACGGAGTTATCTCTTTCGGAAAAGATTGCTGCCTTGTTTTTCAGCGCTTTGAGGAACTGGCAACATACTGGGATGTCGATCGCCCGTTCTACATAAGTTAGCAGCATATGTCAGATCATGCTTACAAAGTTACAGCATGAACTACGCTATGCAACAGAGAAAAAAAGGACAGACTAAACTAAACTAAAACCTAGACATCACCTTGGTTTCTTCAAACTATGCAATAGTTTGACGAGAGTTCCGCCTGTTCCTGGACAAGAATTCGAATTCATCCTTAGCTTCTTGCTTGGAAAGATAGCTCTCGACTGCTTTGACGTATTGGAATTCAGGTCCAAACAAGTGAGCAGCACAGGCTGCCTTGGAAGCGAGGAGCTTGGGATCGCCTATAATAAGAACGCAAAAAAGGCTCATTATCTGCCATCACAACATGTGAGTGCAGATGGGAGCTGCAAACGAACTGTGGATTTTGCACCAGCATGCAATCGCTAGAATCTAGCTTGAATGTATCTTTACTATTGACACTTGGGCACACAATAATCCAGTTCAGCTTTTTTGAGTGAGGAAGTGACAGTCTAATCTCAGTATAATGAAAGAGTATATTAGTTCTATATAAATCACAATATCAGACAGTATAGATTAGAGATCTAAGAATGCATCGTGATGGCACTAACTATCATCTGACAAAGTTAATCAAACGAAGTGGAGCACCATCGGATTTGTTTTAGCCATGATTGAATTCCAGGGAAAAAATGTTATCTATCACAGTTTCTGACATATAGCTGCTTTGGCTGAAATAATGCATCTGCATCAGAGCTTCCAAGATTCCCTTGTATGTTGCTCACAGTCACAGAAGACCAAAGAAAGACTGCTAAAAGCATGGTTGATGCAGGTCCTTCAACGTTACATGAAATACAATCCTCACAGTCGGTAGTGCGATCAGATAAAAGCCGAATGAAACATGATACAAGTTCCTCCCAGATGAAACGCCTCCCATCCACAGAATGTGGTACTGAATCACGTGCGTGCATACTAATCGTCGACATGAAACGCACTGCTGCACAGGAAGTGCGTCTATGGCGGGCGAAGTGGAGGAGCGCGCCTGCGGGCCGGGGCGCCGCCGGCTTACCTTGGCGCCGCCGGCATGGGATGGGTTCTCCGGATCTCGCTTCTCCTGCCTGGGGGGGCTCGTGGCGGAGCTGTCGGAGGAGGTCCTGGATGTGGATCACATCGCCGTTCGTTCGGCGTTGGGGGCCGTGGAGGCTGATGGTGGTTCGGGGCGAGGATTGCCACCGTCTGACCTCTCCGATGACGGGATCCGTCAACAGTTCTGGGAGGACGCTGGGTTTCCTACTCCGGCAAGTCGCTTCTGGGAGCGGCCGTCGTCGCCGGCGGAAGGTGAGTCTTCGGTGTCTTCTGGTGTTTGTGTGCGCAGGTCTTCGTCTATGGTTGAGCCGGCGGCTTCTTTGTGGGGGAGGGGGCGTGGTGCGGCCTCGTCTCCGACTGGGCTGCGGATTGTGCGTCCGCCTCCGAGGATGGGACCGTGGAGGGGTCCGCTTCCTCCTCGGCGGTCGTCTCCGGCACCGGTGCTTGCTGCCTTCGTGGACAGGGCGTACGGGGAGCTCGCTCGCGGGGCTGCCGCCGGGCCGCCTGGTCCCGTTGCGGTGACTCCTCCGCCGGAAGTGGCAGCGGTGGTGGGTTCGCCGTCGGCCGCTTCGGTTCCTACGTCGCTGGGTTCGGCGGCGTTTGGGGGCCCGTCCGGCGGTCCGGCGGCCAGTCTGGCATCCGCGCGATCTCCTCCGAGTCCCCCGGGGGAGGGCGGGATTCAAGCGCGTCGTTGCGGACGTGTGCATGCGGATGATCAAGGCCGTCGCCCGTGGGCCCATCTACATCGACGGTTCTCGTCGTTCTGGGCTAGGGCGTGTCCTACGTCCTCTGCTGGAGCCGCCGTCAGCGCTCGATCGGTTTTTCCTCCTTCGCCAAGTTCGCCTCCTCGCGCCCCATCGCTGTGTTCTCCTTCGATCGCTCTCCGTCGCTGGGAGCGCAGCTTTGCTGCCGTCGCTTCCTGTCCCGCGCCTGCCCCGATGAGCACCGCTCCACCGCGTCTGCCTGGGACCGTTGGTCCCCGCGGGGGGGGCTCCCCGGCCGCCTCTTCCTCAGCCCGGGCCGCAGCAGGGGGCTCCGGCGGGGCAGCTGCCTCCCTTGGGCGGTGCGGCGGCCTCGTCCGCGCCGGCTGGCGGCCCTCTCCAAGTGCCCCAGGCGGGGATGTTCCCGTACCGGCCTCTCCAGCAGCCATCTCGCCAGTACGGGCCGCCGGCGTATTTGCCGCCTCAGTTGATGCCATATGGGCAGTACCAGCCCCCGCAGTTGCCGGAACCCCTGTTCCCTCCCTACCAACAGCAGCCAACCCCAGCTTCGGTGACTGCGGTTGGGCAGGGGGCGTCTCGTGCAAAGAAGAAGAAGAAGAAGAGTGGACCGTCAGTGCCGGCGGTTCAGATTCCGCAGCAGGTTTTGCCTCAGCAGGGGTATCCGGCGCCGCAGTTCGCGCCTTTTGCGCAGCCTCAGATCGTGGCCACGGGGCCGCAGCAGGGGTTGGTGATGCATGGTCAGCAGCCAGGGGTTCAGCAGCAGGTCCAGCCTGTCGCTCCGGTGGTTTCCGTGCCGGCGTCTGTCGTTGATGCTGCTGTAGTTTCTGTTGTTCCCCAGGTGAAAGGAAAGTCGAAGAAGGCTACGGTTTGTTGGAAGTGTGCGGTTAATACCCACGCGACCAAAGATTGTACAGCTCAGCACTACTGTTTGGTTTGCAACAACTCTGAGCATCCTACTATGCGGTGTCCGACTCTTCGGCTGCCGAGGCCTTCGGCTTTCACTTCTGGTTTTGGTACGGATGCTACTTTGTTTCTGCAGCTACCGGATAGTGTGTTTAAGGAGCACCTTGCCCCGACCGGTTCTCCCACTGCTCTGGTATCTATTGTTGGTGAGTCAGTCACAGCGGCCGCCATTCAGAGTCTGATGTCGAGGATGTGCCCTACGAGATCTCAGTGGACTTGGGAGGCCATCCCTCACGGTGCGGATGCTTTTTTGATCGGTTTCCCTTCTGTAGAGGATCTTCAGAGGTTGGACGGTTTTCAGATGAGTGTTCCTTCTTTCTCGGCTCAGGCCACTGTGTCTATTTGGGCGACTCAGGATATCCAGCCTAAGAGGATGTTAGAGCAGGTTTGGGTTCATGTGCAGGGGGTTCCTTATGCTGTCAGACACTTTCTGGGGCTCTGGGCAGTTGGATCTCTCATTGGCACGACTTTGGATGTGGATTTGGTCACCTTGAGGAGTCAGAATGTGGTCCGTATCTTGGTGGCGATGACTGATTCCTCGGTTCTGGAGAGTCGGCAGGATGAGCTTGGTAATTATATTGGTGCTTCTTGTGTTATCAAGCTCGGGGAGTATGAGTTCTTCTTCCGGAGGGAGTCTTCTGTTTTTATCCCTGATCCGGGCTTTGTTCCTTTTTTCTGGAGGCGTAAGGGTGATGATTCTGGGTCCGGTGGTCCTGGTAACACTGAGGGTTCGAGTTCGGGTTCCTTGGATCCGGCTAATGTTCCTGGTGGGACTAGCCAGCAGAGCTCTCATATGGAGGTTGATGCTGGTATGTCTTCTGGGGCTCCAGTTGTTGGACGGTCTGTGGTGCCGGAGGTGAGGCACATGGTGGCGATCACCCCGTATAACCCTAGTCCGATGGCACCTCGTGGTATGGAGATCGTTTCTAGGGTGCGGCGCACCTCGCCTCATCTTCTGCGTTCGTCTTCTGGGCCAGTGTCTCCTGCTGCATCAGGGCCGGCCTCGGCGGCACCGGTGGTCGCTGGATTGGCCTCGGAGTTGGCTGTGGTCGCTGCTGTGGGGCTCACGGTGGCCTCTTCTGAGGGTGGCGGTTCAGCTGGACCGGTCCTCTCTGCTGAGCTAGAGACAGGGGCGGCCGACTCTCTTAGGGTGGACGAGGGTATGATGGAGGTGGTCTCTTCCCCGACTTTGACCCCTCCGTCACCCGTCTCGGACAGTGCTGCCCTGGTCTCTCCTGTGGTGATGGAGAGTGTGATGGAGGTGGTCTCTTCCCCGACTCTGACCCCTCTGTCACCTGTTCGTGCTCCACGGATGGGTCCTGAGCTGGTATCTTCTTCGCCTCTACTAGCTCAGGGCGTAGCTGGGCTGGGGTCGGCACCTTCGTTGCCAACGCCGGCCCAGGCCATCGCCGCGCCGGCGTCGCCGGCACCTGTTGGAGGTTCTACCTCGCCTTGTACGCCACCTCCTTTGGTGGCGTCGTCTACTACTCCGATCCGTCGTAGCGAGCGGTTTGGGGTGGGGTTGGACGGGGCCTCCGTCACTGACGAGGACTCGTTGGCGAAGGCTATGCGTCGCAAGGCAGTTCATAATTTGGACTCCAGAGGTACGGGTTTAAATTCGAAGTCTTTTCTTTCTTTTTCAAATAAGTCAATTCAGTCTAAGCTTCATAGTGTAGGTTTTAATCTTGGTAGTGCTAAGCCTCAAGTAGAGGTGTCAACTAATGTCTTGAGGCATATGGAATTTGACCGTCTAACGGTTATTCCAAAAGCTTCGACGGTGTTGACAGCCACCTACGAGGATGAGGAAGAGGCGAATGCCACATCAGATGGTCAGCTTCTTTCTCATCTTGTTGGTGATGTGTCGGAGGTGGGTTTGGACGAGGACGGGCTTAGTTCATTGTATGAGCTCACAGCATCCGGCCGGAAGTCTAAAACCGCCTCTAACAAGGCGTCCTGGAGACGGGCTAAGGTCTCCAAATCCCCAATAGTTTCCAGATGAATGGCATGTTTGCAAATAGCAGAGGTCTTGGTGACTTGGCTAAACACTTGCACTTCGCTGGATGCATTCGGGATCATAATTTGGATTTCTTGGCTATTTCGGAGACGGGTAGGCGGGAGTTCTCGCAAGGTCTTTTGAACCGCCTTTCAGGGGGTATGGATTTTGCTTGGTACTCTCGGCCCCCGCGGGGTCGTTCGGGTGGTATATTACTTGGCGTCAAGACTGATACCATGGAGGTGTTGGCCGTGTCGGATGGTGATTTTCACATTAAAATGCACATCCGAAATAAGGCGGACAACTTCGTTTGGAGTCTTGTTGCTGTGTATGGGCCTGCCCAGGCAGAGCATAAGTCCGATTTTCTTCGTGAATTGGTAAACTTGGCAAAAGACAATCCGCATCCACTTATCATCGGTGGGGATTTTAATTTGCTTCGTTTTCCGTTCGAGAAAAGTAGGGGACGTTTTGACAATCGTTGGCCTCTCTTGTTCAATGCGGTCATTGACAGCTTGGATTTAAGAGAGATTTCAATGGTTGGGAGACAGTTCACTTGGGCTAATTCTCTGCCTGAACCCACATACGAAAAACTGGATCGCGTGCTGATGGACGCCGATTGGGAATCCAAGTTCCCATTGGTTTCAGTACGGGCTCTAGAGCGTATTGAGGGTCTGTCGGATCATGCTCATATTCTTTTGACCACCGGTATGGTTACTCCTCCAACCAAACCACGGTTCAAGTTTGAACTTGGTTGGCTGCTGAGGGAGGGTTTCCATGACATGGTTAAAAGGATTTGGGACAGACCAGTCGCGGGTGCCTCTCCGATCCAGATATGGAATAACAAGATGCGAGCTATGCGCACTCATCTTGTAGGGTGGGCACGCCATACTACTGGTTTACTTAAAAAAGAAAAGTTACGCCTTTCCTCCATTATTGATGATTTGGAGGCTTTGGCAGAGGTGCGCTTATTATCCCCACAAGAAATTGAGCTGAAAAGCCAATCCAATGCGGAAATAGCCAAACTTCTGCGTGAGGAAGAGTTGAAATGGTATCAACGTTCTAAAGCAAAATTCATCCTTCAAGGGGACTCGAATACGCGCTATTTCCACAGTACTGCCAATGGCAGACATAGGAAAAAGCGCATTCATTCCCTGGTGCAGGATGAAGGAACGATTGAGGGCCAGGAGCAACTAAAGACGTACATTACTAATTATTATAAGGGGCTGTTCGGAGCTCCAGAGGAAGGGAACTTCACTCTAGACGAGTCTAGAACAGCTGATATTCCCCAGGTTTCTGTTGAAGAGAATAACCTGCTCACTAAATCCTATTCAGAGGAAGAAGTGCGTATGGCTGTTTTCCAAATGGAACACAATAAAGCACCTGGACCGGATGGTTTCCCAGCAGAGTTCTATCAGAATTTCTGGGATGTAATCAAGTCTGATTTGCTTAATATGTTTTCTTCCTTACACGCTGGTCAACTGGAGTTATTTCGTCTGAATTTTGGTGAGATTATTTTGTTACCTAAGATTAATGAGGCAGAAAGGATTCAACAGTATAGACCTATCTGCCTTCTTAATGTAAGTTTCAAGATATTCACTAAAGTTGCAACAATTCGGCTGAGTAGTGTGGCGGACCATGTGGTCCGGCCTTCTCAGACTGCCTTTATGCAAGGCCGCAATATCCTCGATGGGGTTGCAATTTTGCATGAAGCGGTCCATGAATTGCACAGGAAGAAACTGAATGGGGTAATTCTAAAAATTGATTTTGAAAAAGCTTATGACAAAGTTAATTGGTCTTTCCTTCAACAGACGCTCAGAATGAAAGGTTTTTCTTCTGAATGGCGTGCGCTTATTGATTCCTTTGTTTCGGGTGGAAGTGTGGCCATCAAAGTCAATGATGACACTGGTAGATACTTCCAAACGAAAAAGGGTCTTAGACAAGGAGACCCTCTGTCGCCAATACTATTTAATATAGTGGCGGATATGTTGGCCATCTTGATTGAGCGTGCTAAGTCTGAGGGTCAAATTGAAGGTGTGATCCCCCATTTGGTCAATGGTGGATTATCGATCCTTCAATACGCCGATGATACAATCCTTTTTATGGATCATGACATCGAAAAAGCTCGGAACCTAAAGTTAATTCTATCGGCATTCGAGCGATTATCGGGTCTAAAGATAAACTTCCATAAAAGTGAATTGTTTTGTTTTGGCGAGGCCCAAGATGAAGCTTCTGTGTATGCCGAACTTTTTGGGTGTGCACAGGGTCAATTCCCTATCAACTACTTGGGGATCCCGATTCATTATCGGAGACTCACAAATGTTGAATGGAAATTGGTGGAGGAAAGACTTCAGTTTCGTTTAAATAGTTGGAAAGGTAAACTCCTATCCCTCGGAGGAAGATTGGTTCTCATTAATTCAGTACTGACAAACATGGTGCTGTATATGATTTCCTTCTTCCAACTGCCTAAAGGGGTCTTGAGAAGATTGGATTATTTCCGCTCAAGATTCTTTTGGCAAGGGGATAGCGAGAAGAAGAAGTATCGACTGACTAAATGGAGTGTGGTTTGCCGGCCAAAAGACCAAGGTGGGCTCGGAATTCATGACCTTGAGGTCAAGAATAGAGCACTACTTGGTAAATGGTTATTCAAACTTCTTTCGGAAGAAGGAATTTGGCAGACTCTTGTAAGAAGGAAATATGTGGGAGAAAAAGCTGTATCCCAGGTTGTTTGGAAACCTGGAGATTCACACTTTTGGGCTGGTCTCATGGCCACAAAAAAGTATTTCTTCCCACATGCTTCATTCTCCATTAAGAATGGATCGGAGATTAGGTTCTGGGAAGATAGATGGCTTGGCCAAACTACTCTTCGTGAACAGTATCCGGCCCTATATAATGTGGTGCGTTACAAAGGCGATACATTGGCTAAGGTGATGGGCACGTCCCCACCTAATGTATCGTTTAGGAGAACGCTATTTGGGCCTCGTGAAGCAGCTTGGAATGCTTTGTTGCTTCGGTTGGACTCTGTTCAACTCTAGGGAGGCCCTGATGAACTGCGTTGGATTCCAACTAAGAATGGTATTTTCTCGGTTGCTTCCATGTATAGAGTTCTTATCCAATCTGATGTTCCGGTTGATTCTAATAAGAAAATTTGGAAGATGAAGATACCTCTCAAAACAAAGGTGTTTGCATGGTATCTTCGTCGGGGAGTTATTCTTACAAAAGACAACCTTGCCAAGCGCAACTGGCATGGGAGTAAAAAGTGTGTTTTCTGTACTCATGATGAGTCCATTAAACACCTTTTCTTCCATTGTGAGTTTGCTCGGTCTATATGGTCAGCTGTCCAAATAGGTTCTACCTTATATCCCCCGCGGAGCGTTGCAAATATTTTTGGCAACTGGCTAAACGGGGTCGATCCTAGGTTTAAATTACTTATTAGGATGGGAGCGATTGCCGTTATTTGGTCGCTTTGGCTGTGTAGAAATGACAAGGTTTTTAATGACAAAAATTCTTCTATTCTGCAGGTTATCTACCGTTGCACAGCTACTCTCCGATTATGGTCGGTCCTTCAGCGTGTGGAGCACCGGGATTTGTTTTTGGAGGTATCGTCGCGATTGGAGGCGGCAGCCAGGGAGCTTTTCTCCCGGCATGGATGGTCGCATAGCCTGCGGATCAGCTCTTAGTTTCCTTGGGCGGTCTTACAATTTCTCAAGTTGATATGTAATCCGCTCTTTTATTTCTGTTGCTTTGGACATGTTGGACGGTTTTGGGCTGTGTGCATCTCAGTTATGCAGAGGCCGGGTGTAATGCTTAATACTCTTTAAGTAATAAAATCCCTTTATCAAAAAAAAAAAGTTGGACCATGTTATAATATCCTGAGTGGAACCAATAACAGGTAAAGAAAATGTAAACGTTGCTTATTAGGATATGACACCAATATAAGAACTGAAAGCAAAATAATTTAAGTGATAGTGAAGTTCTCGCAGAGAGATGCAACATAGTAAACTTTAGAAACCAATCAACCACTACTTGCATTGAACTTCATTTTTTCTGATATAACTTCGTCAATATTCTGTTTTAATGATCAGGATAATGGCTTCATACATAGATCACACTGGCTTAAATTCTAATTAAGTTATTTAACATACTTCACTCAATCTTGTCTACTAGCAATGTAGACATAATTGGAAATTATAAGGCTAGTAACGAGCTAACAACATTTTCATGACTACTAAAAAAAAGACCAGTATCAGTGAAAACTACATGTGTTGGTTGAGACTAGAACACTTGAGACGCAACAAGCAAGAATGCCTCGGTTTAGTAAACCAAAAGGCCTTGCAACCTATCAAAAACAATACCTCCACCGTTTCGTAGTACTTGACATTTTCTTCAGGAATTTAGTTTCACAATGTTTGTCAATTGACAAAAACAAGAGCACACAAAGTGTAAGTATTCTGTACACCTACTTTAGTGCCGCAACAGAGTTGTAAGTAGTTGTAGTATGTCTAGTCCATCTTGCCCCCTCGACTGTTTGTACTGCCAAATCATCACCATTAACTTCTATAACCCTTGCTTTTGACCTTCTAATTGTCGACACCAGCCCAAGCAACTGCCTCAACCTAAACCACAATAAGTCCCAATACAACTGATTTCAGCAATGTGGGTAGCAGGTATTGTCGAGTAGTAAAACATGGACATCACATTTTCTTTACTTTCCTCGATAGTCTATTTTTTTTATTCAATCTCTTGACAAACGGCCTACTTGGAGGGAAAATTTGGACTTTCAAGATAGTTCCTACCTATTCTGCTAAACAAGTAGCACTAACGGTATATATCTTCTTTTATATAGGAAGTAGCAGTACCAACAACAACAAAGCCTTTTTGTCCCAAGCAAGTTGAGGTAGGCTGGATACTAAACCCAACAATAACATATGGAAACCAAAAGGTGAAAGAGAAGACAAAAAGTAAGCAAAGTACAAGAGAATAAAAGTTTTAAAAAATACTGAACTAGAATGCCAATTAAATAGTAGAATACTATTGGAGAAATGTCTTTAGCCAAAACCTTTTCTGTGCATTTCAGTTAGCCTCTCAACTGAGTAGCTATGAAGGATCACTCCGCAGGGCTTTCTCGTAGCAACAAGAAATAGTTGATACTTGGTTTTGGTCATGATACTCTACCAGTCTACCTCGCAATCTGCATCATAAACTGAACTTCAGCCACTTAGCAGACAACACCTTATCTCGATATGGACAAGGAACAAACAAATAGGAACTAGATAGTCGAAAGATGTTTTAGGAGGAACTCTTAATGGAAAGTTACCAAGTTCCTCCTAGGCACTCAAGTTCCTTTTCATCCCTGATAACATGTGGAAACAACAATTTTCTTTGGATTTAACCTGACAAGCTGACATGTGGAATAATACAATACACAATGATTCCTATCCCCTGTTCCATATTTACCACGCCCTAAGTTCATATTGTTCTACTAAAGTACCACCCATGGTTTAACCGAATACTGGCGGTGCTGGCCTAGGTTGCGCGGATACGGCAGAAATATGACGTATCAGGGGTCGGATACGTTCGGATACGGGGATACGGCCGGACACACGGGGATACGGCCGGGATACGTATCGGACGATTTTCCATTTAAAAAAAAAAGAAAATAATTCGGATACGTTTGGGATACTCAGGATACGTTAACGGATACGTCCAAGCCGTAACCCTTCGATCTATACAACGAGTCAATGACCAAACCTGTTTCTCTCGTCTGCACAGCTCCTGACCCCTTGACCTAGGCGCCGCCGCCGCCGCACTACATCAGATCGCCGGCAAGCTCTGGTGCTGCGCCGCCGGAGCCGATCGAAATTCCAGCCAGAGATCATTTGCTCAAGTCGGCGCCCAGCGCCCGCCGCTGCGTGTGCAGCCGTGCAAGTCAGTTTCCCCTCCTCCCAATCCCATCTCTCCCGTTTGGTCCTACCTAACACCTCGATTGAAATTGATACTTTGCTATGGACCTGGCTTGACTAGCTAATACGTCTTGCTACTTCCTCTTCTTGCAGTACTTGCTTGTGAAATTTAGCTACTCTTTTCTTAGACATGGTGAGTTTGAGACTTTATCCTATCATCACGTACTTGCTTGTTAAATTGGTCTTCCCATTTTCTTAGGTTGTATTGTGCCTCACGTTATTTTAGGACGTGCCAGAAAATGATCTAGGAAATAGGCCTTTGTGGAATCATGTTGGTATTATAGACTAGAGGCAGATGCAGGAGGTGGAGGACATATTCTATTCAGATGTAAATATTGTACTCACCAATATAGAGGAAGCTACAACAGGATTCAAACAGATTTGCTCAAGATACCAAAGAAAGGGATCAGATCATGCCCAAACATGACCAATTCTACTCTTCGGCAACTTTATATTGAAGTTGCAGCAGCTGAAGAAAACTAGGATCATATTTACAGTGCATTTTCCTATGTTTCTATCACCTTTATTAGTATTACTAAACTGCCATATTTGTATATAATCATTGATTTCTATATATTTAATATTTATTTTATATATATACAAACGTATCCCCGTATCCGTGTTTTGGAAAAATTGGCGTATCGCGGTATCCCCGTATCCGTATCCGTATCGCCGTATCAGGGCAACCTAGGTGCTGGCCTGCTGGGTAACTGCAAAAAGTTCAGGTAGCAGCAAAATATTGGTGCATCAGTAGGAAGAGCTCACAGTTATGCTTGTGCCAGTTGTAAGCCAGCGCTCACATGTCATAAGGGCTTCAATGATCTCTGCTTTGACATGGTTACATGCCCTAAGCACACTTGTTTGAATAAGATTTCCAACTAGTCTGAGACTTCAGAGCAAATGCCCTTTCCCCATAAAATTCTCCAAAACCCAACAAAAGGTATAGCGAGGAACTTTGATGTCCTTGCTTATACCCAAATGAATAACCAGTGGTCCAGTGCTAATTCCTATTGCATTTGGATGCAATGTTCCTTCGGGAAACATTTTTTATTGAAACAGGCTGCATGTGGTGACAATACAGATTATAAGTATGAGAAACCTAGGTTTAAGTTTCAGGTGTTTGTTCAGAACTTCATATCTAGTTGTGTGGCCAATTTTAATCATGGCATATATCAGAATCAGCCAAGTAACTAATTTAATATTGCAATAGTCTTAAAGTTGAAAAGATAATTACGAACATACTATGGCAACCAAATTAGCCGCCGTATCCAAACATCGAAAACCTTCCGTGGCCTGAGGTAGTAGCGGCTCCTGCCACCCAGCTGTATGAAAGCGTCCTCAGCAAGCCGCCTATGGATATCCATAGCTACCTTTAAGAGAGCGGCGCCGCCGCAGTGCAGACAGGTTGGCGGCTGCGGCGAGCCGACGACGGCTCGGTGACTCGGTGAGGATGGCCTGGCGTAGCGGCTCAGCGACACCGATACGTGCCGTTGGGCTTTGTTCGTTTGATGAGAAATGAAAAATGTGCGCCGTCAATGACTATTGGGCTGGACCCCGCCACCCGGGTCTAATTTCAAAGACTTTCACTACATGGGCGGCATTTAGCGTGGTCTATTAACACACATATTCTCTTTCTCAAAAAAAGAATATCAGAGTTTATATTTATTTTACAAAATGAAAAGTTCACAATAGCTAGAAAAAATGCATCTTTCCGTAGAGGGTGGCCCACTAAGCCTCGGGCTGGCCAAGTTCGATCACTTCTCTCCCCTTCCTTTCCCTCGCGGCCCCTTCTCTCTTGCGATTTTCGTCACCACCACAATAGTCTGGCCCTGCAGGTATCCCAGCCGCCACCAACGTTCGTGTTTTATTTCCCTCTTGACGCTCTCTCTTTCCTTCCTTTCTATTTGTCGATCGCCACCTCTCGAGCATGAGCACAACCCCTGACCTAATCTAGGGTTTCACGAGCATCTCGATTTGGTGCTCCTCCGCATGCTCTAGTGGTCGTTACAACGCTATGGGGCGGCTATGGTGTCGTCGCGGTTGTGTGTGTGTGGGGCTCAACACGGGTAATAAATATATAATGTACAATAAACATTGTAATAAATGTTATGAGATCAATAAAATGTTCCTTTTTATGAATTCAATTTCTTTTTCTTTCAATATTTCCTCTATTTAAATTATTGTGATCTATCAATACAAAAATATTTTTTATGAATATTCCACTTGTATGGAACTTGAATGATTTTCGTGTTTATAAACGTTTGTATCCAAGTAAGATGATATGTAAAGGTCATGTCGAAATTTATCGTAATTGTGTCGACTATCGAATCATAATTCATCGATGAGAGTGAAACTTTGATCTCTTTGCCCTCTTTAAGTATTTTTTTTCAAATTTACCCAAAAAATCATATGCATGTATGCGAGATGCACAATGCTAACCTCAATTCTCATAAGACCTTCGTGGAAATTTGTGAATGAGCCAAAAGTTAAAGATGGCGATCTCCTATTTCGTATGAATATCATATATCCCTTCTTAGTGGTTGGGCATGGACTATATAAGTGTTCTATCTCAAGGAGAAGTAGGTTGGTCTTTTGATCAAGGACTTGAGATGTCCTTTGGACTTGTGTCCTGGGCTCATAGCCTTCTCCAATGAGGATGTAGGACAGCTCAACTATCCGATCAGAATAGATCTTTGTATTTGCGGTCCCCTCTAGTCCTCCACCTTGCTCATTTACTTCTTGTAATCTACTTTTTTTAAGTTTTGTCTCGATATAATTACATGCTTAGGGTGTTTTAGGAAACCGTATAAAATAACTTGATAAAAGTGTCAAGTTTCATTATATTTTTTTATCATCGCCTATTTAACCACCCCCTCTCTAGTCGACATAGACGGTCTATCAGGAGGGGAATGGAAATGTTGAGCTCTCTCTGATCTATGTCCTCAGGGGTATATCCAGTGGGGGTGCCATGACACACCTTCCAAAATACAAGTTTTTTCTTTCCTACAAAAATTTGGACTAGTCCTATGTGTATTCATGATAAAAAATACAAAATTGTTAATTTTGTGTACTCAAAAATCTAAACAAGTGAAGCATGACCTTTGTTCCTCGCTAAATGTGAAGTCCAACAAATCTAATATGGATTTTTTAAAAAAATTGGCACCCCCACATATCAGGTTCTGGATCCGCCACTTTATGTCCTAGAGGGGCGTGTAATTCATCTAGTGGATTGGGAATTAGAAGAAACTATCATTATGTTTCCCTCTTATTGTCAAACATATTGTAAGAGGATTATTATCCATAACAAAGAACCCCTCCACCATACATACAATCAACATAGATTAACAATTCTGGATTAGAAGTTGGGCTCAAGAACATAAGACTTTCATGTTTCCCATTATCGGGTCATTATAAATAACCATGTTATCTTCTCCACAACTAGTGGCGGTGCGAGGTCCTAATATTTGTGATGTCGTCATGTCATAATGTCTCAAAAATGTAGAGACTCTGTATAAAAAATAGAGGCTTGAGAAAGTCGTGATGTCACCTGACCCCGAGAAATACATATAACACCGCCACTTTCTACAACCTAAGTCCTATAGTAATAGAACAGTTGAAATGCGGAGACAGATCTGCTACAACTACCTTCATTTCCATCTCAGAGGCTAGAGAAACGTTTGATCAATAGAGCAAATTAAGATAGTGTAGATCAAGCATTCACATGATTGAACGAAAACAAGCGAACATGTTTATAAACCGTCACAAACTTAAAATGACTTATAATGCGGTTGTACACTTGTACTCATACATGAAGAACTTCATCTTGTCCCCGACGTCGAGGTTGCCCTGAGGGGGATGGGGGATATGAGCGGCGGCGAAGCTACATGATACCAAGGGGGTGCACAAGCACCTAGGTAGCTTTTTTTACCTTGTAATTAGCTGAAAAAATCAGTGTGTGCACCCATGTAATCAACAATTAGTGCACTCTGGTAAGCCAAATCAGCACATACTACATGGTAGTGCACCCTAATCGAGTTTGATCTACCTCCGCCACTGGATACGAGAGGGGTAGATAGAGGCAAAGCGGGAAGGACATCTCAAAACATATCATCACTGGACCACATGTTTTTTGTTTTACTAAAAGTGGGTCCTAGATGAGAAGAGGATTTCCGTCGATATTTAGCGCACATTATGGATGCCCTAATGCCCTGTTTGGTTGCATGGAATTGGAGCATGGAATTGAATTGGCCTAAGATTCCAAATCCGAGATGGAAATGAATTGGCTTCTAATTCAATTCGGTTGTTTGGATGTGTTTGGAAACTGCTGTTTAGCGTCGCCGTTTCCCCCCACCGCAGGAAGGGGAGAGGAAGACGGGGATGCGAAGCTCGGAGGACGGCGGGGACGCGGAGCTCGGAGGACGGCGGGGACGCGGAGCTCGGAGGACGGCGGGGACGCGGAGCTCGGAGGAGGGCGGGGATGCGGAGCTCGGAGGGGGGCGGGGACGCGGAGCTCGAAGGGGGGCGGGGATGCGGAGCTCGGAGGAGGGCGGGGATGCGGAGCTCGGAGGACGGGGATGCGGAGCTCGGGGGACGCGGAGCTCGGAGGGCGGGGATGCGGAGCTCGGATGGGGAGCCTGGCGGCGGGGCCACGAGGTGGCGGCGGCGACATCGGGGCAACACGGTGGCGGTGGCGGCGGTGGCGGGGCCACGCGGGAAGGAGGCGGGGAGGGTCACGGGAGGGAGGTGGGAGGAAGAAGGGCGAAGAGCTACGCTCGATTTCGAGCGTTTCCGAGGTAGCGACCTCGGAATCTTTGGCCAGCTCTTTACACAGGAGGATTCTGAGGGAGGAATTCGATCCAGTTTCCACGCGAAGATTCCGAGCGCACACCAAACGGTGGAATTGATGAAATCGGCCCAAATTCTAATTCCATGCCCCAATTCCATGCAACCAAACAGGGTCTCTATAAGGTTCTTTAACTTTTTCGATAGAAATATTAAGTCTCTGATTTACAGAGTGAATTTTCTTTTGTAGATCTTTCTCTAATTCTTCGATTGCTCCTTTTTTCTTTAATAAATTTGGGAATCCAATATGGATTATGACATGGATCGTATCGATTTCTTTTTGAATTTCTATACGTGTAATTACTTCAGAACTTGAACCTGAGTCCGTTTTTCTATTATGTGTAATTACTTCGGAACTTGAGTCTGATTCTAGTTTTCTTTTCGAGCTCTTTTTCCTATTCTTTTGTATATAGTTCTTGATACAATCCCTTATTTTTTTATCTTCCTGTAGACCTTCAGAATAATTTTTTGGTTGTGCGAACCAAAAGGAGTGACCACCATTTACTACTCCTGATTGATGCGGGAGGAGAGCTATACCCGTAGAAAATTGTAAAGAGTTGGCGACAACCAAATCGGATCGGAGGGACCATGTAAGCTGGCAGCCAATAGTAACCATCGTCGTACTAATACCGCGAGCATTTGTGAGCTCGTGATCACCGCGACAGAAATTCAGAGGAAAATATAGGGACGACGAGCGCTGGGCGGGTCTTTTTCGGCGCGCACGCGCGACAACGGTGGGATGGCGCGCACGGCGGCGTCAGCGCGCGCACAAAGCCGGTGCCGCGTGACGTGAGCCCGCGCGCCGGCGAGAGAGAGAGAGCCCATGTGAGCGCGACCACCCGAGCAATCCCCACCACGCGTGCCGAGCGAGGCGCACTAGCGCGCACACACACGGACACGGACAGACAGCAGATCGGGGGCGGAGCCAGGGCCAGCTGGGGAGAGAAATATCCCCGAGCTTTCTTGGAAGCTCTCGCGGCCCGGCGCTGATCGGATCCGGGAAATGGCGGCGGCGGCGGCGGCTGCGGCCGAGGCGCACGCCGAGGAGCCCTCTCCTCCCCGCCCGCAGCCCACGGAGGCGCCGTCGCCCGAGAAGCGCGCCGCTCTCCCGGCGGACGGCGAGGAGGGGCGGGAGGAGCGGCCGGAGCCGAAGCGGCGGCGCGCGCGTGTGGCCGCGCTCGAGAACCTGCCCCGCGCGACGGCGGTAGCCGCGTCTGCTGCGGCGAGGGAAGAGGAGGAGGACGCGGGCGACGGAGGAGGGTCGTCGTCGTCGTCCTTCTCGTTCCACGCGCGGAGCTTCTCCGGGGTGGAGACGACGCCCAAGTTCGGGTCTTTCAACCCCGCCGCCGCCCAGTTCGTGGCCTTCCACCTGACGCCCCCGCCGCCCCTGGTCGATCCGGAGGAGGCCGAGGCGGAGTCCCCGCCACCACCGGCTCTGATTCGCAGCGGCGACGACGACGGTGATGAGGATGAGGGCAAGGACGGCAACCCACGCTAGCGCCGGCAGCAGAGTAGCCGATCGATGACTTGTTTTTGACTTTGGAGGAGATCGAGCAGGGGAGTTTACCGACCATGGCCTCTCCCTAGTTCCTGTGACCTCTGTTCATTGGCTGGTACAGTGTATGCACATGTTCTACTCCATTTTGCTTGCTGTGCTTGCATTTTCTTTTCTCTCCTCTTCATGTCAATGCTCCCTTTTTTTTCTTTCAAAAAAAAATGCTCCCTTTTTTTTGTACATCATCAGTGTCTTCCTTGTACTAGTATGTTGTAGCCCTGTACTGATACGTGTAGCGAATAAGAGCGATTTTTTTATATATAATTGAACCATATGATACTCTACTACGGTGATCAGATTACGGCTGAAACGCCATCATCAGCAGGCAGCGGCTTCTCTGTTTTGTACGAACTCACCGAGTACCTGAGACTCAACGGGGCACTCTTTCATCTCCGCAGCGAAGTAGTACTGTTTATGTGCTTGGGCCAGACATAGCCTTCTTATGCAGAGCCTCCAGTTGAGCCCGGTACACAGGGCCTCCAGTTGAGCCTAGTACAGCAGTACCCGAGTAACTGAAATTTGAGTTCCCCTCAAAGAAAAAAAAAACTGAATTTTGAGTTGCACATGGTGGTGAATCACCAATTGTCGTGTGCGATAGTTCCCCTAGGGTTTCTCTAGGGGTTTGTGTCTCTCACCGTCGATCGCATCTCCGCTGAGATTACTTGCCACGGCTAGTTCTTCATCGCTCTCTACTTCCCGCGACCTGCTCGGGCTGGACCACGGGATAGCTTCGTATGTCTTCCCGCCCTTGGTGGGTTTGCGTTGTGGTTTTGAGGCTTGGCTTAACCAGTGGTGGAAAACCGTGGTGATGGCAACCTCATCTGAGACAACAGCTACGGGATATGCAAATGGGAGGGGTGCTCCCCCCATTAAGGACATGCTAGTTAGATTTGAACGAGGAGTGTTTTGATAATTTGGTGATTTAAGAGGAGGAACTAGGAACGAAACTCATTACGCGGAAGGAGGATTTCAGTAATTCTGCATTTTATGCGCATATGCGTTTTGCTTAGAACCTAGCCCATTTCGGTGTGGTTACCTTGATCTGAATGTGGTTACCTTGGTCTGAATGTGGTGAGGTTACATTCTCTTACATCCGATCATACACATCAATTAGATAAAAAAACAGTAGCTCCAGAATCACGACAAGCATGACGATGATTTTCAAGTCCTTGACTAGAGCCTGACTAAAGTTTGCGTGTACTGATTCACCATGTACACTTGTGGTGCGAACAACCTACATCGAAGAAGGTGTGAAAGAGCATGGTTGCCCCCATGTGTGGTTTTGGTAATTAATGACAATCCTTAAGGACTAATGTGTGCTTTGAGCTATACTTGTAGGTTTGGTCCATAGCAATACTTGAACTCCATATGTTGGAGTCAAGGCTAAAATAAGAAGAGTTTATGTTGATCAAGACTAAGTGCAAGTTGATCAATACACAAGGCTAGGGATGTACCATGAGGGATCGTATGATCCCATGGTATGGTAAGCAATTGTCAATATAGCCTTGTGAACTAACACATGATCTATGTGCTTGTATCTCTATGTGTGATTAGGCATCTCTCCATGAGCATGCAACGAAAGGGATATCCTATGTAGCCCATGGAGGATGGCGTCACGTGGTGATCGTCATCTAGATAAAGTCCAAGTGAAGATATGTCGAAGAGTGCCTCTCCCATCTTGGGTGTATGGGGGAGCACGTTGCAAGTCTTCACCGAGCGGTGCACAATCAAGAAATGTGGTCCATCTTGAGAAGACAAAGATCGTCATCATCCAGCTCAAGTGGATTATGCGCAAGACAAAGGTATGATCTTGATAGGGGTTTCTATTTTACCGGTCTCATGATGTTAGTTGAGAGACCGGGTTATAGGATAGATAGCCGTACTATCAAGAGGGGCTCTCGAGCGAGTATCTTGATCGTATCGTCGTAGAGAGCTCAAACCTTTGCATCCTTGGCATCATCTTTATTGGTTCTTATTTGGATCCTATCGTGGTGTGGGCTTGGTGCTTGTCATGACAAGGCCAAGTTCACCGAAAACGGATTTCGTATGCATCTTCTCTTGCGTTTTCGGTTTTGAAGATTTTGCTAGGCCCATCCGTACGGAAGGTTTCACTCTTCCATTTATCAGCAAAATCTCTATTGCTTGGTTTCAATATTTCTGCTTTTTGTTGGGTAGCTCTTGTCGTAGTCTTTCCAACAAAATTGGATTCACCTCGATTGGAGTTTTCTAGCAAAAGTTATTTAGTTTCAGGGTTTTGCTGTTTTTCTCTGTGCAGCGGTAGTACAGCCGCCTTTGGCGGCAGTACCGCCAGTACTACCCCCAGGGAGGCGCTCTGTTAGCCCTCAGCGGCAGTACCGCCGCCTCTGGTGGTAGTACAGCTGCTGCGGACTTTGAGCCCTCTCCTGGGCTGTGCAGCACCGCCAGCAGTGCCGCCAGCACTACAGCCAGGGAGGCCCTCTGTTAGCCCTCAGCGGCAGTACCACCGCCTCTGGCAGTAGTACAGCTGCTGGGGACTGATGCATCCAAAATGCATCCACTTTTCCAAGCACTTTGCCTCATAATTTGCTCCGGGATCCTTCCATATTTGAATAAAACTGCTGATTCTGACGCTGTTTTTAGCAAAGTCTCTCCTCTGGCTATTTTTGCAGGAAATAAAATCGGGGAAAAATACCACGTCAGTTTTTCTGAAAAAGAAGCACGATGGACAAAAGGATGGACATGAGGGGGTGTCGGAGGGCCAAATGAGGTGGCCCCACACGGCCCCTGTACCTGGCCGCATGGGCCCACCCCATGGGCACCGTCTCGCCTCCGGTCTTCGACGTACCCCTTTATATACGAGAAAAAACGCTTGCCCTAGGAGGAGAGGAGCTTTCGCGAAACACACCGCCGCCACCATGTTCTTCGTTTCGGGGACAGATTGATCCAGGATTTCTCCTCCGGTGGAGGGATCCGGAGGCCGTCTTCACCGCCATCTTCACCGCCTTCTTCTCCATCGACCATGAGCTCTTTCTCCATCACCATGTGTGAGTAGTTTGCTGTAGGCATGTGAGGTGGATGGGGATTGGATGAGATTGACCATGTAATGCTACCCGTTGTTCGATAATCCTAGGGCTTATCTTGAGGATACTTTTGTATTGTGTTGGTGCACTTATGCTATGTTTAATGCTTGCTTGTAACAGCCCCAACTTGGTAATGAAAAATACGAAGAATTTTTCCACTTTTTGTTTTCATGTTTGCATCATAGCATCCATATGCATTTGCTATTCCCAACAAACAACATTCAAGCAACTAAAATTGGGAGGCAAACTTCCCAAGCAATCCAAACCAAATAGACTTGCTCAACATGTCAACCAAACTTGATGAACTCCCAAATTGTTTAGGAAGTTCCAATCTTGCTTTTTGAAACCAATCCTCAATTTCCAAATATTGTCAAATAAGAAAATAGATATGAGGTTTTCAAATTGGCTTAATTCAATTTCTATTTTTGGAACCAAGATAAACATTCCAAAAATTCAAACTAAAATCATGGGGAGCTTCAATATTATTGTGAGAGCCTCCATGAATATTTTCATTATTTTTGGAACTACTTAAGTGCTTCAAATAAATGTATTTTGCAAATTGTCAAAAAATGACCATAATGCAACACTTGAACAAATCTGGACCTAAGCATTTTATTCTTGGGGCACCAAATTTTGTGGAGCTCCTACATGTCATGGGGAAGCTTTACAAATTTTTACAGAATTTATAAAATTGTTTAAGGGCCCCAATTAAATTGCAAGTTCTACTGCGGGACCTTTTTGTAATTTCGGAAACTGGCACCAGCCCGGCCTCGCGCGCCCAGCCTGGGCCGGCCAAAGGCCGGTGGCTTCGCGCCACACCCCGGCCTTCAGCCCGGCCTGGCCGGCACAAGGCTGGCCTGCCTGCCTAAATTGTTTTTCCCCTTTTGGTTTTCAAAACCAATTTGAATAATTCATAACTTTTTAAATAATGATCCAAATTTGACAAATCAAATTTCAAAATGTTCAGGAAAACAAACTCTACCAATTGGAATCATTGAATTTGTCTTTTGGATTTTATTTGCTTGTTGTTCATATATGAATTCCAAAAAGGGTTCAAATAATACCTAATTTGGGAAATTCCTAATTCGATAAATAGTTAACCAAAATTAATAAATAAAATATCAAAGTGATCTACATGTCAAATACTATCAAACCATGCAATTATTAACTCATGATCCAAAATATTTTAATTGATGTTTTCTTAAATTGGTTAAACGAATTAAATTCAATTAATTATTTAATTCCCAATTTAATCATCGATACTCGGAAAATCACAAATGAGGTACCAAAATGATCGGAATGGCAAACCCTACCCATTTCATGTCATGTTCATGCATATTGAGCCACTTCTCGAATAATTTAATAATTTATGAAGAATGTGGTCACTAAGAAAAATATGGGGTTGTTTCCAAATAATTGCTCTAATTATTTGGAACTCCATTTAATTTGTTACATAAATCAAATGTTGATATCTATGCATGAAATTGTCATGTCATCATGTGATTGTGCATTGCACATTGTCCTCGTGTGATTTGTTTGTTCTTTGCTTTATTTTTGGGTATCGATAGATTCCGGAGTCGAGGTTAACGCTACCTACCCCGACGAGCAGTACTACACGCCCCGGCAGCAAGGCAAGAGATAACCTAACCTTCTTGGCATCTAGCATCCTATGTTTTTATCAACTTATTTTATCCACCATAATATTGCATGCGATTCAAATGACATTTTTATCAAGACCTAGAGTATCCTATGAATGCATGTTTATCCCCGAGCCAATCACATGTATCCCTACCTATGAACCTTAGTGTTGATGTGTTGGCCGGAGACAAGAATATAATTGTTGTATTTTAGATGCTTAGCTATGCTTAGCCATGCTTAGTCAAATGCTAGCAATGTCCGTTGTTTAATTCCATAATTGTTGTTGTTGATGGAATGGTTCGGACATGGTGGATATGTGGGGTGCTAATTTAAAATGCTAAAAAAAGGCTTGGGTGAGTTGCCATCGGGGATGGTGTTTTGCCTCACTCTTGCCCCTAGGTGCGAGTTATTTACCTCTTGAACCAAGGCGAGCGTGCTGCCATTGGTGGGTGTATGGGAGCCTTACTAACCGAATAACTTGTGCGGGCGTATCCAAGAGTCCTCTAGTTCGGTTTTCCATTTGCGTGTGAGTGGAAAAGATGATGTTGATGAGGATTTGTGTTTAGGGCGTGGCGATGGGGCAGGGGCTGAAATAGGCTGGGTAAACTTGCCCTGTGGCCACTTATGACTCTTGAATAGTCTCACGCGAGGTAAAGGTTTAACCGCGCCCGCTCGCCGGCCTTCCTCGGAAGAGGGCCAATCAGGTGAGCCGGACGGTACCAATGGGTAACTTAGTACACCCCTGCAGGGTTTAATCTTTTCGAAAAGCCGTGTCCGCGGTTATGGACAACTTGGGAATAGACGATAAGACCATAGAGAACCTTAACCTAATTGTTATGGCAGCTAAAGGTTGCATAATCAACGTGTGTGTAAAGGTTCATTTCCTCGAGGGTGATTCGAGGGAGTGCCTTTGGTGGAGATGAGAGAGGAGTTGGTTACCAGTAGGTTCGTCGAGAACCGAAGATGAAAAGTTTGTAGGGGTCGTTGCATAGAAAACAAAAATTTTCCTACGAAACAAGCGGAAGAAACCCCAAGGATCTAGATCTATTAGATGAAGGTAGCGAAGGTGAGATCCAATCTCTTACCCTTGAAGATCGAACAAACGCGTTTTGTCGGTGCAGGGGTTGGCTAGTCGATCCCCGCAACTAGACTCATCTAGTCGCGAGGAGATGTATTTCCTCGAAGATCCAATCCGATGAAGTGCCACAACGGGCAGCACCTCCGCGGTATCCATACGTACAGCTCGATGAAGACTTTCTCTCCTTGATCCCGCAAGCGAGGAGGAAGTGGCTCGTGAGATCCCAGCAGCACGACGGCGTGGTGGTGGATATGGTGGAGAAATTCCTGCAGGGCTTCGCCAAGCAGCTGCAGGAGAGAGGAGGGAGATGGGAGAGGGAGGCGGCGGCTAGGGTATGTTAGGGTGCGCCCCAGCCCTCCCCTCCTCCTTATATAGGCGTGGGGGGCTGGTTTGCCCCTCCCCCAAGTCCTTGGGGCGGCCAAAGGGGGGAAACTTGCCCCCCAAGGCTTCCTTTCCCTTTAGGGTTAGGGTTTCCCTTTAGGGAGGGGTGCGGCCAGCCCATGTGGGTTGCTGCACCTCCCCTTAGCCCAAGTTGCCCTTCCAGGTTCGTGGCCCCCAAGGTGGGGCCCTCCGGAACCTTCCGGAACCTTCTAGAATCTTCCGGTACTCTGCCGGATTTTTCCCGAACTTTTCCGGAACCCTGGAAACCACTTTCCTTATATGAAACTTTACCTCCGGACTCTTCCGGAGATCCTCGTGATGTCTAGGATATCATACGAGACACCGAATCAACATTTGATTACACCATTTACTTATCTCACTAAAACCCTAGCTACATCGAAGCCTTAAGTATGTGACCCTACGGGTTCGAGAACATGCAGACATGATCAGATCAATAATCAATAGCGGGACCGGGATGCCCATATTGACTCCTACATATTCAACTAAGTTCTTTATCGATTGAACCACAATGCCGGAGATTCTTAATCTCATATACGATTCCCTTTGTCTTACCGATATTTAACTTGCCCGAGACTTGATCGTCGATATCTCCATATCTGGTTCAATCTCGTTACCTGGCAAATTCTCTTTACTCGTCCATAATATAGGATCTCCGTGATTAACACTTAACCACATGGCTGCAACCTTTCTGATGCTATATTACCGAGAGGGCCCAGAGATATCTTTTCCGTCACAAGGAAGGACAAATCCCACTCTTGATTCATGTCACCCAACAAATACCATCGGAGATACCTGAAATCCACCTTTATAATCACCCAGTTACGAAGTGACGTTTGATGTCCACAAAGCATTCCTCCGGTAAACGGGAGTGACATAATCTCATGGTCTAAGGAAACTATACTTGGCATACTAAAAGTGTTGGCAATGAAACTGTGTGACACGATCAATTGCAACTCTTTATTATTGGGTCTTGTCCATCACATCATTACTCCTAATGATATGACTCCATTATCAAGTGACTATAACAAGTCCATGGTTAGGAAACTCTAACCATCTCTTGACTAACGAACTAGTCCGGTAGAGGCTTACTAGGGACAACTGGTTGTTTATATTCCACACATGTATTATGTTTCCGGTTAATACAATTATAGCATGGGTAATAAACTATTATCATAAACATGAATATGCTCATAAACCATTTTATTATTGCCTCTAGGGCATATTCCCAACAATCTCCCACTTGCACTAGAGTCAATAATCTAGTTTACATTTTCTCGATCCAACACTCATGGTGTCTAACACTCATGGAGTCTCAGTGCTGATCATGTTTGCTCGTGGAAGAGGTTTTGTCCGTGTTCTGTACTATATAATTCTTTATTGAAAGAGCATGGTTGCCCCCATGTGTTGTTTTGGTAATTAATGACAATCTCTATGGACTAATGTGTGCTTTGAGTTATAATTGTAGTGTTGGTCCATAAGGAATGCTTGGACTCCATATGTTGGAGTCAAGGCTGAAAGAAGAAGATTATATGTTGATCAAGGCTAAGTGCAAGTTGATCAACATACAAGATAAGGGCATGTGAAGATATGCGAAAGAGTGCCTCTCCCATCTTGGTGTATGGGGGAGCAATATGCGAGGCTTCACCAAGTGGAGCACAATCAAGAAAGGTGATCCACTTGAGAGTAGATCAAGATCGTCGTCATCTAGCTCAAGTGGAATGCGCAAGGAAAAGGTATGATCTTGATTGGGTTTATATTTTACCGGTCTCGCGGTGTAGTTGGGAGACCGGGTTTTAGGATAGGTAACCGTACTATCAAGAGGGGCTCTCAAGTGAGCTTTAGCCTATCGGTCGTAGAGAGATCAAACCTTTTTATCCTTGCGCATCATCTTTATTGGTTCCTATTTGGCTCTCAAGTGAGCTTTAGCGTATCGCTCGGGTGGGCCGCTGGCCTCACCACTGGCCTGGGCCGGCCCACCCGGGTGCTCCTCACCCCTCCTGCCGCCCCGGCCTTGCTGCCGTCCTGGGCTGGCTCCCAGGCCGGCCCACTCGGGTGGCACCCCGGCTCTCCTGCCAGCCTGGGCCGGCTGCCAGGCCGGCCAGCCCGATGGCTGTGCTGTTTGCCCCTTTTCTTTTTCCAACGGCTCCATTTTTGGAGCCCCTATTTAAGGGGCTTCTTCCCCCAAATAAATACTAACCTTTTGCCAACTTCTTGAGCTAATTTCCCCCTCCATTGTTGACCCTCTTGAGCTTGGCTAACTCTCAATCCCTCCAATAGTTCTTGATACTTTTTGAGGGAAAAGAGAGAGGAGATCTAGATCCTCGTTTCCACCAATCATTTTCTCCTCTAAGTGAGGGAAACACTTTGGAGCTAGATCTTTGGAGTTTCTTTGTGTTTCTCCTCTTGTTCTTCCTCTTAAATCCCTCCGTAGCATTAGTTGCTTTGGTTGGATTTTAGAGAGAAGGTTTTGACCACTTAGTGTGTTCTTGCCATTGCATTAGTTGCATCGGTTTGAGTTCTCCACCGTGATACGTGGAGTTGAAGTTGAGAAGCTTGTTACTCTTGGGTGCTTGGGTGCCCTAGAGCTTGTTCCTCTAGGGCACGTTGGTACCCTAGACGGTTGTTGTTTTCTCGGAGTCTTGGTGGCTCACGGGATTTGTTGGGAGCCTCCAATTAGGTTGTGGAGGGTGGCCCAACCTTGTTAGCTTCGGAGCTTCGGTAGCTACGAAGACATTGCCGGGAGCCACCAATTGAGTTGTGGTGTGTGCCTCGGCCTTGGGCATCGAGTCTTGGTGGCTCGGTGCATTTGGTGAAGACCCTCCAACTTGTGGAGTGAGATTCATCCTTGTAAAGGTTCTAGTTGTCAACCTCAACGGCAACATAGTGACAAGTGCCTCGCCACATTGGTGGTAAGACACAACGAAGATACGGTATGCCATATTAAAGCTACTCGGTGTTTCACTTTGGTGAAAACCGCGCCGCTCCAACGGAGACTAGCTTCCATTGGGAAGTGAACTTCGGGATAAATCATCGTCTCCAAGTGCCTCGGTATTTCTATACCCGAGCTTCTTACTTATGCTATTTACTTTGTGATAGACATCGAGCTTAAAGTCATATATCTTGCTATCACCTAGTTGATCATATTGCTTAGCATAAGTTGTTGGTGCACATAGGTGAACCTAGCTAGTTTAGGTTTTGGCTTGATAAATTAAACGTTAGTTTTATTCCGCATTTATTCAAGCCTTAACCGTAATAATTTTAAATCGCCTATTCACCCCCCCCCCCCCTCTAGGCGACATCCGTGTCCTTTCAATTGGTATCAGAGCAGGTTCTCTCTTTATAGGGCTTCACGGCCTAGAGAGTAAAGATGTCGTCTAGTGGTTTAGTGCACAATGCCTCTTTAATATTCGATGGCACTAATTATAATGATTGGAGAAATCGCATGCTAAATTATTTTAGGGACATTGATCCATCTATAGAGCAAATCTTAGATATGGGTTTTCCTCCTCCAAAGGATCCGAAAAGATTATCTTTGGAGGATGAGGAAAATTCTTATCTAGATGCTCAAGCTTCTAAAGTTGTTTTCATGTCTTTAAGAAATGCAGTTGCCTTGTCGATCTCTCCTTATCGGAGTGCTCATGAGCTATGGACCAAGCTTCAAGATAATTATGGTGTGTCCATTGATAGTGAGAATGATTGTTCTCCCTCCACCTCCGGGCGTAATGAATTCTCAACTTCTTCTACCTCACCTACATGTGGCAAGCCACAAAATAATGCAATGGTGAGTAGGGATAAATTTTGCAATGATGATAGTGAGCCTCTTATAGATAATATTCCATGTCTATCTCATTGCGATGATTTATCTTTGGACTTAAACACATCTAGAACTATAAATTTTTCACATGCTTGTGTTGATACTCCTTGCATATCTTCTAAATCATCAAGTAGTGATGATAATAACAATAATGATGATGATGAAGATGATGCTTACTTTAATAAGAAAGGTCTAATGGTTCTTAATGCTCTTTCAAATAATAAAAATGCTTGTGAGAACCTCCATGAAATCATGAGCACCCTTGTTGAGCGAGGGATCACTATTGAAAATTTGGAAGCTCGTGAAGATGAAAGTCTTAGCCGCGAACGTGATTATGCTAACACGATTGCGGAACTTGAGGAAGCTCTTGAAGAAGAACAAACCACCAAGAAATCTCTTGAGGAGACATTTACTCTAGAGTCATCTAAAGTAAATGAAACCCATGATAGAGCTCTCAAGGTGGCTAATGATTTTAAAATAAGAAATGAAGAACTTGTTGTTGAAATTGTTAGACTTCTTGAGGCTAATGTGAAATTTGAAAAGGATGTTAAGTCCTTGGAAGAGTCTCTTGCACATCTCACTAAGTCTCATGATCAACTCCAAGCTCAATTACTAAAAGAGCTTCCTACATGTTCTCCCATTGCTATTAATGTTGATGCTTGTGCTACTAACTCTATTTCTTGTGAAGCATCCATTTTAAAGGAGAATGTTGAGCTAAGGTCTCAACTTAAATTGCTAACTAGCAATTATGAGATATTAGAAGAAAGCCATGAGAAGCTCTCGAGCTCTCATGAAGATCTTCTAGTATCTCATGATAAGCTAAAGTTAGCTCATGATGCTGTCGCTACCAAGGTAATATCTAGTGAGCCTCATGTGGACAATGGCACAACTTCTACTAAAAATGCTAAAATGCCATGTGCTAGTCCATGTAATTCTTCATCTCACACTAATGCTAAATCATATGTTGAATTACATTTTGTGCCTAGTTGCTCTAACAATGAAGCTTCAACTTCCACTAGTACTTGTGTAGCTACTAACCTTGTAGGGAAGACAAAAGAGCACAAGGCACAAGCCACTTCTTTGAAGAAAGATGTGGAGAAGCATCATAAAGGGAAGGCCACATTTGACAACATGTTGAGTGTGCAAAAATCCCCCAATGACAAGAGTGGACTTGGATTCAACTCCAATATCAAGAACAAGTCCAAGAGTAGCAATAGGAAGGGCCAAGAACAAGTCAATCACTCGGCCAGGATTGTTTACTTCAAGTGCAAAATTGAAGGGCGTCGTGTTAGAGATTGCCCAGTGAAGAAGAAGCCTCTTAGTGAGAAGCAACTAGGGAAGATGCCTTTTGTTCAATATCTTGCTCAACCTCGGGTTGAACAAAGGCCACCTCCTAAGAAGACTCAAGTCATTGCTTCTCAAGTTGAGGTGCCTATTAAGAAGAAAGAAAAGAGTCGATATTGCTACTTATGCCGAGAGAAGGGCCACTTGGCTTCGTCATGCACAAAGGGTACTCTATCCAACCCCATAATAGTTGATGATGTTTATTCTCTTAGGAAGGATAGGGTTGGCAATGTGTTTGCCAAATATGTGGGGACTCAAAGTGGTGTCAAGAAAAGAACCATTTGGGTTGCCAAGCCTATTGTGACTAACCTCTTAGGACCCAACTTGGTTGGGGACCAACAAGCTCAAACTTGATCAATAGGTTGTGATGGAGGACATTAGAGACTTGGCTATCCTTGAAGAATTAAGGGATCTTCTTGATTATTATTTCCACAAGCCAAGTCATTTGGATTATATTGTCATACCTCATATCCAATGCTCCTTCTTGCGGTAACTTATATTTAAATTATATATACATTGAAAGTTGCTTGCTCCCTTGCATGTGTTAGTTTTGTTCCTAGCATGTGCTTGTATATGTTGTGCTTATTACTTACCTTGAGCAATCAAGTTTGTGTATGTTAATGTGTGCTCCATATATGTGTAAACTTTGTGTTGAGTCCTTATTGTATCTTGTGTTGATTTCAATGGGCTCTTTTGAGAGATTAATGGACTATCCCATTTTGGGGGAGTGATATGCTTTGTGCACTTCACTAACCTAAAAATGTGTGTATATGAGTAACACCACCTAGTATTGATATATCAAGATTATCTAGTAACTATGGGGTGTGTCATGCTCATGAGAAATTCAAATTCTATAATGTCTATTAATTATCTCTATTTTGATTTTATTTGCCTCTTGTTAAGAAGAAATGAATTATCACATTATGGGGGAGTAATAAGCTATGTGCATATTACAATCCTACAAAATGTGAACATTTGAGGTTTGCCACTTAGATTTGATATTGTAAATTATCTTATTCCTTGTGGCATATTAGCTCGAACAAGTTCCAATTTGCTTTTTAGCTATCTTTTGGCTCTTGTTTGTGTGAGTTTGCTTGGTGTGGTTTTTCTCTAATATGCATTTCCATACATTAGTTGAGAAACTATTTGTTCCATATTATTCTAACCATGGCCTTGCCGGTTGGTTTGAATAGTTGGAACTACCAACAAACTTTATTAAAATATGGTGTTTTATGCCTATCATATTGAATGAGAAAATCCTTTGAGCATGTCTTCCTTTTATTTAGAACACTATCCTATCTATCAATATTTGATCCTTTCAATTGGCATTAGATTTCTAGCATATGTGTTTATGCAAGACAAATCTTTTTCTCTTGATGCTATGTGCCATCATGAAAAGTGTAGAGGGTCTTTGGTCTATTTGGTGTAACCTTGCTCTCTCTAGGGAGTCTTGCTTTCTCATTTCTTGTTTTATGCCTATCCTATTGAATGAGAAAATCCTTTGATCATGTCTCTTTCTTTTATCTCATATGCTCATTGGCCTTGCCTAGGTACCTTCAATTGGTATTAATTGGAATTTAATATCTCCTCCATAGATATTTGTTTCAATTGATATTTATTGTGAGAATTTTGATACCTCATTACTTTATTTTACTTTACTTGATTCCGGTCAAGTATTATCCTCTTCTTGGTATCTTATTTTTCAATTGGTGTCTTATCTCTCATGTGTTGTTTGATTTGACTCCTATTGATATCACACTTCATGTGTTGATGTGTTTTGGAATCAATCATATGTTGATTTGATTTTTCCTCAATCATGTGTTGATTTGGATTTTGATATAATTTGGACGACCTTTTTGTGTCACACTTTGGTGTGCTCTCTTCTTGGTTTACTTGGTGTTTTGTCCAAATTGTATCTCATTTGGTTCTTGTAAGTCCATGCATGCATATTTACTAGTATATTTATTTTATGGCATGCTTGTCCTTCTTGATCCAATATATAGGGGAAACTCCACCAAATCCTAAATCGGCTAAGATGTGCATGAAATTCAATTTCATATCTATATGCACATATTTATGTGGAGCGTTTCCTATGTATTGTAGTGTATCTAACTACTATGGAACCCAATGAGTTTGGGAACCATGTTGTACTTGAATTTTGTTTTAGGTACAATGGAGATGCATTGGATGCTTGCCTCGTTCATAAGGAAGGTGTTCTCACCATGTGATTATTGGAGTCAAGCTTTGATGATAAACAAAAATTCTCATCTTCATCATCACCAATGCTACTTTGGTAACAAGTATCTATCCCATGCATATTTTTCCTGTATTCAACCTTGTGTAGGTTGCCTCTTGGCATGAAAACTTTAATGTACAATTGTTGTGGTTTTCGATTATTTCCTTCACTTGGTATATCTTTGTGATACTTGTGATGAAATTGCAAAAACCTTCCTTCAATTGGTATTATTTCTTTGTGATACTTGTTGCCTATCTCAAAGCATTTCCACTATATCTTGTTCCCTTAGCGATATGTGTGATGCATTTGATGTGTTTGAAGTTCATTTATATACAATGAGATAAATTTTAGCTATGTGCTATGCTTTTAAGCAATAATCTCTTTTTGTATATTCATGACTTCCTTTTGGTTACCATAGTCTCCTTTCTTCGACCATTTTATATGTGCAAGTTTCTTTGTCGATGAATATCATTGTCTACTTAGAAACCTATACATATGATAGAGGTCACCTTTTATTTGGTATCCTACTTTCTTTCAAGCCACCTTGTCTTTTATCTATAATTCTTTGGTGGCTCCAAGTTTGTCTCGTGAGTGCTTGTCTTATTTCTATTCGCACCTTTGCGCACTCACATTCTATTGAAGATTCTTCTCTTCATGCTCATCACGATGAGTATGTTGATTTTGTTGGCTAAATGTTCTCACTTGCTCTTTGTTTTTTTTTCGATTGGTTGTAATTTCCAATTTGTATCTTTGAGCTTGTGAATTTTTTTTTAATCTTCTTTGTAAGTTGTGTGTGTCAATACTTGATATATAACTTATCTCCATTTGATTAAGACTATGTGTCTTACCAAATTAATTGTCTTGTCACACACACATACTCTTGGTTGGGCCTTTATTGATAATTTCTTTTAAATTGGTATCTCCTTATGGCTCAACCACATCTTTGGTGCAAGTGCTTTGTTTTGCTTTAATGGTTACATCCTTGCACTTGGTGAGTGTTCTAGATGATTGTGGGGGAGTGAGGATTCCATATTTGTGCACTCCTCAATAGTGCATGAACATTGGGGAGCTTCTCTATTTTTATTTAGAACTCTCGGTTAGGATCTTCTTGATTGCTTTTCTCCCTTGTGGAGATGTTTAGAATGATTTCATCCTTTTGGCAATCTTTGGATCCTCAATATAGTTGATTTCCTCTATTATTCGCAATGAATATGTGCATTGATTTCACTCATATCTTGAGTAATGCATACCTTGTGGAGGAACTCATATTTATATTGGCCTTCTAAATTTTTCTTCCCATTCGGCAATCGATGCTAATGGGGGAGAAGTTTTAGAGGGTTAAGGGAATTTGGTTTATGCTTTCGTTTGGTTCTTAAGCATTTGCCTCTCATGCTCATGCATCCTTGTCTTGCAAGGTTTGCTTAATTCATTGTATAAACCCTCTTAAAAGGGATTGTCATCAATTACCAAAATGGGGGAGATTGAAAGCGCATGGTTTGCCCCCATGTTTTCTTTTGGTAATTAATGACAATCTCTATGGACTAATGTGTGCTTTGAGTTATCATTGTAGTGTTGGTCCATAAGGAATGCTTGGACTCCATATGTTGGAGTCCAAGGCTAAAATAAGAAGATTATATGTTGATCAAGGCTAAGTGCAAGTTGATCAACATACAAGATAAGGGCATGTGAAGATATGCGAAAGAGTGCCTCTCCCATCTTGGTGTATGGGGGAGCAATATGCGAGGCTTCACCAAGCGGAGCACAATCAAGAAAGGTGATCCACTTGAGAGTAGATCAAGATCGTCATCATCTAGCTCAAGTGGAATGCGCAAGGAAAAGGTATGATCTTGATTGGGTTTATATTTTACCGGTCTCGCGGTGTAGTTGGGAGACCGGGTTTTAGGATAGGTAACCGTACTATCAAGAGGGGCTCTCAAGTGAGCTTTAGCGTATCGGTCGTAGAGAGCTCAAACCTTTGCATCCTTGCGCATCATCTTTATTGGTTCCTATTTGGCTCTTATCGTAGTGTGGTATTGTTGCTTGTCGTGCTTTTCATGACAAGGCCAAGATCACCGAAAACGGTTCTCATATGTGTCTCCTATTGAGTTTTCGGTGTTGGAGATTTTGCCGGTCCATCTATGCGGAAGGTTTCACTCTTCCATTATTAGCAAAACCTCCCTTGCTTGGTTTCAATATTTTCACTTGTTATTGCATAGCATTTGTCGTCCTCTTTCCAACAAAGTTGGTTTCATTTCACTCGGACTTCATTTGCAAAGATATGGTTTTCCGATTTTCAATAAAAGGTTTTTACCTCTCATCATTTGGTTTTACCATATCTTGTTGAACAATGATGTTTCTCTGCATAATCTTGTAGTGCTCGTTGTGACGATTCAACGAGTCCAAGATCATCGAAAACGGAGTTTGTATGTGGAAGATATTGCGTTTTCGGTATAGGAAGTTTTTAGACAGAATATTAAAAGGAAAAAGAAAAAAAAAGGGGGTGCTGCCGGCCTCACCACCGGCCTGGGCCGGCTCCCGGCCGGCCCGTTCGGGCGTCCCCCCGGCCTCCCTGCCGGCCACGTCCGGGTCACTGGCCGGACTGCTCGGGTGGGCCGCCGGCCTCACCACCGGCCTGGGCCGGCTCCCAGGCCGGCCCACCCGGGTGCTCCTCACCCCTCCTGCCGCCCCGGCCTTGCTGCCGGCCTGGGCCGGCCCACTCGGGGCACCCGGCTCTCCTGCCGGCCTGGGCCGGCTGCCAGGCCGGCCAGCCCGATGGCTGTGCTGTTTGCCCCTTTTCTTTTTCCAACGGCTCCATTTTGGAGCCCCTATTTAAGGGGCTTCTTCCCCAAATAAAGACTAACCTTTTCTAACTTCTTGAGCTAATTTCCCCCTCCATTGTTGACCCTCTTGAGCTTGGCTAACTCTCAATCCCTCCAATAGTTCTTGATACTTTTTGAGGGAAAAGAGAGAGGAGATCTAGATCCTCGTTTCCACCGATCGTTTTCTCCTCTAAGTGAGGGAAACACTTTGGATCTAGATCTTTGGAGTTTCTTTGTGTTTCTCCTCTTGTTCTTCCTCTTAAATCCCTCCGTAGCATTAGTTGCTTTGGTTGGATTTTAGAGAGAAGGTTTTGACCACTTAGTGTGTTCTTGCCATTGCATTAGTTGCATCGGTTTGAGTTCTCCACCGTGATACGTGGAGTTGAAGTTGAGAAGCTTGTTACTCTTGGGTGCTTGGGTGCCCTAGAGCTTGTTCCTCTAGGGCACGTTGGTACCCTAGACGGTTGTTGTTTTCTCGGAGTCTTGGTGGCTCACGGATTTGTTGGGAGCCTCCAATTAGGTTGTGGAGGGTGGCCCAACCTTGTTAGCTCGGAGCTTCGGTAGCTACGAAGACATTGCCGGGAGCCACCAATTGAGTTGTGGTGTGTGCCTCGGCCTTGGGCATCGAGTCTTGGTGGCTCGGTGCATTTGGTGAAGACCCTCCAACTTGTGGAGTGAGCTTCATCCTTGTAAAGGTTCTAGTTGTCAACCTCAACGGCAACATAGTGACAAGTGCCTCGCACATTGGTGGTAAGACACAACGAGATATGGTGTGCCATATTAAGGCTACTCGGTGTTTCACTTTGGTGAACACCGCGCCGCTCCAACGGAGACTAGCTTCCATTGGGAAGTGAACTTCGGGATAAATCATCGTCTCCAAGTGCCTCGGTATTTCTATACCCGAGCTTCTTACTTATGCTATTTACTTTGTGATAGACATCGAGCTTAAAGTCATATATCTTGCTATCACCTAGTTGATCATATTGCTTAGTGTCGTGGGGTTGTCACGGCAAGTCCTTCCTCAGGAGGTGAGTTCGGGGGCCATCGATGCTTGAAGTGCGTAGGAGAGATTAATCTCGCCTAGGGACACAGATTTACCCAGGTTCGGCCCCTCTTGGTAGAGGGTAAAGACCTACTTCCTGCTTCTCTTTATTGCTCTAGATCCGGTATCGATTACAGGGTTTCCGGCTCCTCTCTGGGGAGTCGGCGACTATGGATTGCTTAGAACTTGTCGATCTAAGGTCCAGGACCCCGCTTATAAAGGCTGCCGGGTCCCCGGACTTACAGGTTACACCGAGTCACACTAGAACATGGAGTCCTACTCTACGTCTTGGTCTTCCAAGTTTAAGGCTCCGGGTTGTACTTGGACTCCTTCCGGACGGGTCCTTTCTTCATCATGGGCCTTGGTCGGCTTGTCTCCAGCCAGCCCATGTGACTTGATACGTGACTCGGCTTTGGCCTTCTTGGTCTTGGCGGGTCTACTTTCCGGGTCCATGGGCCTACCTATAAAGTATCCCCCCATCAGTAGCCCCCGAATTTATCTTGGGCGCAGCTTGGCGGCTTCCTCCAACTCGTTGGTTCGACTTCCTGGGTCGACTCCTTCCATTTGAGCCACAGGCTCCAAAGTCGCCTGCTGCTAGCTCCAAGATGAATTCCTGCGTAAAAACATAATACACATATAAAATGAGTCCATCCTCATCCCTTGTTCAAGCCACCACTCTTGCCTTTGCACTAGCAGGCCGAGTTCTGATGTGACTCTTGCAAACAAGTACTAGATAACTTGACTTTCACTGTCACAGGACTCGCCATTCTGAGACAAGCCGGCTCCTTCCACTTCTGTGACTTTGGTTTTTCTCTGTTATAATTTCCTGTCTGGCTTTTAGCCGCTGAGTCACTTATTACCGAATCGTTATCCACAAATTACTGTGGACCACCACTGTAACTTTCTAGGGTTTTTACCCCTTTATAAATATCGAAGGGTTAGGTCTCAAAACCTTTACTTGCCCCCTTCAGCTCAAATCCTCCCCTTTCTCTTTGCGCTCGTCTCTTCCCGCGCTCGACACACACCGCCCGCTCGCCATGGCTCCCAAGCGCGCAAAGACTGCACCCAAGACCAAGGCTCCCTCATCGAGCAGGACGGTGGACATCGCCGCCGCGGCCGCCGCTGCCGCCAAATCTTCATCAAAGCGGTCAATTTCCGCCGATTGGGGTGGATCCACAGTCACAGCGGAGCAATTAAAGACGCATCGGTCGACTGGCCTAATTCCATCCAATGTGAAGGCTCGGGCCCCAGGGGATGAAATCGTGCCCGCTCCCGCAAAGGATGAAGTGGTGATCTTCACCGAGCATCTGTTCCGCGGGTTCACTCCCCCCGGTAATCTTTTCTTCCGTCAACTCCTTGAACTCTATCAGCTGCGGATTCACGACTTGGCCCCTAATTCCATTCTCACTCTGTCCAATTTTGTAACTCTATGTGAGGATTACCTCCAAATCAAGCCCGATCTCAATCTCTGGCTTGAACTCTTCTACTGCAACCCTCAGCCCAAAACTTCTGGGGCCCTCTCCTCCAATGTGGCGCCGTCGCTCTTCAACGGCACCTCCACTCTGTTTTTCCAAAGCCAGTCTTTCCTAACCGCATCAAGGACTGGCAAAAAACCTTCTTTTACTGCAAGGATACCTCCCCTGCAGGTGAACCCAAACTTCCTCTATTCTCTGAGGATCGCCTCCAGGCGACTCCTCTTATGAAAGCTAGATTCTCAGAGGCCGCCCGACCAAGAGTTGAGTCTCTCATCACTCGGATCCGGGCCCTCTTATCCCATAATCTGGAAAACATGGATCTAGTCCGCTGCTGGACCACTTGGAGAATTCAGCCCTGAGTCCTAGGACTCGGCTTATCTGCTCATACACTCGCTACGCTGGCGATGACCTCCGGGTGACAGAGCAATTGTCTGATGGACCCGAACTTGGTCGGCTTATCAAAAGCTAATTGGGAAACCGGTGAAGGACCAAGCACATTTTGGGCTCCAGCCCTTTTGCTCTACCAACCCAGCTCTCGATGTAAGCCTTGCACCTTACTTTATTTCCAACTTGGTCTTACTTGTACCACTTACTAACTCATTTTCTTTGACTATGTTGCAGCTCACCGACTCATTCTGGAAGCTGGCCTCTGGAGCTGGTACTGAAAATAAAACTGAGGCCGAGGCTGAGGCAGAAGAGGAGACTCCTGCCACAGATCAAACTGCCGTGGCAGAAGACACTGATAACGATGATGAGGAGTCCTCCAAGGAGGCTCCTACTGAAGATGATGCTGCTGATGAGGAGTCCTCGCCAGAGGCTCCAACCAAAAATGTTATTGAAGAGGAATCCTCTCAAGAGGCTCCCATTGTGGAGGAGACTGATGATGACGAGTCCTCTCCGGAGGCTCCCGTCACTAAACAAACTCACACCACCTCTGCTGCTGCTCAACCATCACTATCTGAGGAGTCCTCAGCCAGGAGTCACTCTTCTTCTTCCCCAGCCTCTAACAACAATGGATCTCGAGAGGCTGTTCCCAAGGTACCACTTTCACGAGTCCTTGGGTCCACTCGTTCACCTGCTAAGCCTGAAGAACACATGCAGAGTGTTGTCGCCGCCAGGAAGAGGAAACTGCGCTCCGATGGGCCTGTAGATGCTCCTGAGCCTCTGCCTGTCTCGCACCAGCGGAAGTCGGCTTCTCCTCCCAGCAAGGACGACTCCTACCACTCCGGGATGTCAATGCCTTCCTCAGACTCTCAGGCCTCCTTGGACCTGGAGAACAATGTTGGGTAAGACTCCTCTGTTTGTGTACTTGTATTCCGATGACTTCTGCTTTTTTCCCTTTTCACTAGATTTATTGCTGACTTCTTTCTTCGTATATTTCAGGGCTCGGCCTTGTGCCAAAGTAACCAAGCTCCCCAGGCATGGCTGATGTCACCTCTGGTCATGGACCTGTCCCTCCGTCGGCTTCTGAAACGACAAGCACAAGGACAGGTCCCTCCATTGCTGCATCTGCTGGTGCAACCACAACTCCCACCATCCCCGAGTCCCCTTCAAGGACTCGGGTGGTGACTCCACAGATTGTCCAGCCCTCTTCTGCGGCTGCGACTCCTGATACTGCGCCTCAAACTCATACCGGCTCCTGTGAAGCTGACTCCTGCAGCCTCTCCAAACATCAAGCTCAAGTCATCTACTGACTACAGCCGACTTCGGGTGGCTGATACATGTCTTTTTCTAAGGCCTATGCTGAAGCAGTTGACTTGAACGATCAATCTGCTAGGCTGAAGGATGATGAGCAAGCAGCTCTTAGGTCTCTTCACATGATTCACAATGAAAGCTCTTTGACTTGTACCTTTTATGTTTTCTATCGTCATCCTATCCCAGTAGCCCCCAAGTACCTGTCTGTGGTGACTTGTGACTAGGATAGGTGCTTTACTTTGAAATTGAACTCAACTGCTTTTCAGTAAAATTTGCACACTGTAGCCCCCAAGCACTGAGTCCTTAGCTCTACTAGGACTCGGGGCTGCTGATTAGCTATCTGTCGGGTCTTTAGACCAAAAAAATTTCCACGAGTAGCCCCCAAGCGCCGAGTTGTCAGCCTGCGACGACTTGGAGCTACAAATATATGTAATTTACTCATACTTAATGTCGTGGGTTGTCACGGCAAGTTCTTCCTCAGGGAAGATGAGTTCTGGGGCCATTGATGACTGAAGTACGTAGGAACGGTTAATCTCGTCGAGTAACAAGGATTTACCCAGATTCGGCCCCTCTGATTCGAGGAAAGACCTACTTCCTGCTTCTATGTTATTGCTCTTGATATATCTCGATTACAAGGACCCGGCTCCCACAACTTAGGAGCCGGCGACTTCTCTCTAGTGGCTAGGGTTTCTCTCTACTGGTTGAAGCTTATCGATCTAAGATCCAGGACCCTGCTTATAAAGGCTGCCGGGTCCCTGGACTTACAGGCTTACACCGAGTCACACTAGAACACGGAGTCCTACTCTACGTCTTGGTCTTCCAAGTTAGACTACGGGTTGTACTTGGACTCCTTCTTCGGGTGAGCCTCTTTCTCACACGGGCCTTGGTCGGCTTGTCTCCAGCCCAGCCCATGTGACTTGTCTCGTGACTCGGCGTTGGCCTTCTTGGTCTTGGCGGGTCTACTTACCGGGTCCATGGGCCTACCTATAAAGTATCCCCCCATCAGTAGCCCCCGAATTTATCTTGGGCGTAGCTTGGCGGCTTCTCTGAATTGTTGGTTCGACTCCCTGGGTCGACTCCTTCCACTTGAGCCATAGGCTCCAAAGTCGCTTGCTGCTAGCTCCAAGATGAATTCCTGCATAAAGACATAAAAAATATAAAGGATGAGTCTATCCTCAGCCCTTGTTCAAGTCATCACCCTTGCCCTTGCACATGCTGGCCGGGTCTGTTGTGACTCTTGCGAACAAGGACTGGACAATTCGACTTTCACTGCCACAGGACTCGCCACTCTGGGACAAGCCGGCTTCTTCCAATTCTGTGACTTTAACTTTTCTGCGCTGTGTCCTTTCTATCTGTTAACCACTGAACTGCTTAATAGCGAAACGTTATCCACAGTTTACTGTGGACCTGCACTGTAACTCTCTTAGGGTTTTACCCTCTCGATAAATACCGAAGGGTTAGGTTTTAAACCTCACTTGCCCCTTCAGCTCAAAACCTCTCCTTTTCTCTTCATGCCCATCTCTCCCCGCGCCCAGCACGCACCGCCCGCACGCCATGGCTCCCAAGCGCACAAAGACCGCATCCAAGGCCAAGGCAACTCGTCGAGCAGGACGGTGGACATCGCCGCTGCGGTCCGCCGCCGCCGCAAAATCTTCTTCCAAGCGATCGATCTCCGCCGATTGGGGTGGATCTGTGGTCACGGCGGAGCAATTGAAGACCCATAGGCTCTCAGGTTTGATTCCCTCTAGCGCTCAAGCTCGGGCCCCAGGGGATGAGATTGTTCCCTCTCCCGCTAAGGGTGAAGTAGTTGTCTTCGTGGAACACCTGTTCCGCGGATTTTCTCCCCCCGGCGATCTTTTCTTCCGCCAGCTCCTCGAACTTTACAAGCTGTGGATTCACGATCTGGCTCCTAACTCCATTCTCACCCTTTCCAATTTCGTTGTTCTCTGTGAGGATTACCTCCAGATTAAGCCTGACATCAATCTCTGGCTTGAGCTCTTTTACTGCAACCCTCAGCCCGAGACCTCTGGGGGCCCTCTTCTCCAATGTGGCGCCGTCGCTCTTCAACGGCGCCTCAATTCTGTCTTCCCAAAGCCAATCTTTCCCAATCGCATCAAGGATTGGCAAAAAACCTTCTTCTATTGCAAGGACACCTCCCCTGCAAATGAGCCAAAACTTCCCTTGTTCTCTGAGGACCGCCTTCGGGCGACTCCTCTGATGAAAGCTAGGTGTCCAGAGGCCGCCCGGCCAGGAGTCGAGTCTCTGATCACTCGCATCCGGGCCCTCTTGTCCCACAACTTAGAAAATATGGATCTTGTCCGCTGCTGGACGACCTGGAGAATCCAGCCACTGAGTCCTAGGACTCGACTGATCTGCTCATATACCAGATGCGCTGGTGATGACCTCCGAGTTACGGAGCAGCTGTCTGATGGACCCGAACTTGGTCGACTCATCAAAAAGTTGACTGGGAAACCGGTGAAGGATCAAGCTCATTTCGGGCTCCAGCCCTTCTGCTCGACCAACCAGCTCCTGATGTAAGTATCACTCTCTACTTTATTTCAACCTTGATCTCACTTGTACTGCTTGCTGACTCACGTTTATTGACTCTGTTGCAGCTCACCGACTCCTTCTGGAAGCCGGCCTCTGGAGCTGGTACTAAGAATAAAGCTGAAGCTGAGGCTGAAGCTGAAGAGGAGGTTGAGGAGGAGACTCCTGCCACAGATCAAACTGCTGTGGCAGAAGAAACTGATGATGCTAATGAGGAGTCCTCCCAGGGGGCTCCCGTCGAAGATGATGCTGCCGATGAGGAGTGCTTGCCAGAGGCTCCAACTGAAAATGCTGATGAAGAGGAGTCCTCTCAGGAGGCTCCCATTGTGGAAGAATCGACGATGACGAGTCCTCTCCGGAGGCTCCCACCACTAGCAAACTGATACTACCTCTGCTGCTGCTCAACCATCGCCATCTGCAGGAGTCCTCTGCTAGGAGTCACTCCTCCTCTTCTCCAGCCTCAAACACTAATGGCTCTCGAGAGGCTATTCCCAAGGTACCACTCTCACGAGTCCTTGGGTCCTCTCGCTCTCCCACTAAGCCTGAAGAGCACGTGCAGAGTGTTATTGCCGCCAGGAAGAGGAAGCTGCGTTCCGATGGGCCTGCAGACGCTCCTGAGCCTCTGCCAGTCTCACACCAGCGGAAATCGGCCTCTCCTCCCCAAAAGGACGACTCCTACCACTCTGGCATGTCAATGCCTTCCTCAAACTCTCAGGCCTCCTTGGACCTGGAGACCAATGTTGGGTAAGATTCCTTTGTTTCTATACTTGCACTTAAATGACTTCTGCTTTTTCCCTTTTCACTAATTCTGGTGCTGACTTCTATTTTTGTGTATTTCAGGGCTCGGCCTTGTTCTAAGGTAACCAAGCTCCCAGGCATGGTTGATGTCACCTCTGGTCGTGGACCTGCACCTCCTTCAGCCTCTGAAACGACCAGCACAAGGACAGGTCCTTCATTTGCTGCATCTGCTGGTGCAACCACGACTCCAACCATTCCCGAGTCCCCTTCAAGGACTCGGGCGGCGACTCCAACAATAGTCCAGCCCAGCTCTGGTGCTGCGACTCCTGATACTGCGCCACAAGTTCGTCCGGCTCCTGTGAAGCCAACTCCTGCAGCCTCTCCGTCCATCAAGATCAAGTCATCAACTGATTACAGCCGACTTCGAGTAGCTGACAACATGTCATTTTCTGAGGCTTATGCTGAAGCTGTTGACTTGAACGATCAATCAGCGAGGTTGAAGGATGAAGAACAAGTGGCTCTTAGGTCTCTTCATATGGTTCATGAGCTAAGCTTTTCTGACTTCTCCTTTCATGCTTTCTGGCATCATCCTATCTCAGTAGCCCCCAAGCACCTGTCTGTGGTGACTTGTGACTAGGATAGGTGCTTTGATTTGTTACTGAACTCAATTGCTATATAGAAAAAATTTGCACACTGTAGCCCCCAAGCACTGAGTCCTTAGCTCTACTAGGACTCGGGGCTGCTAATTTACTATCTGTCGGGTCCTTAGACCAAAAACTTTCGCACGGGTAGCCCCCAAGCGCCGAGTTGTCAGCTTGCGACGACTTGGAGCTATCAACATATATAATTCACTGACACCTTACTTGAAGAAAATTTCTGCTCTGTGAGTAGCCCCCAAGCGCCAAGTTTGTGGCGACTTGGAGCTTATGACTTGTCGACTAGGACTCATGCCTTCTTTTCTGATAGAAAGAATTGACTCCTGAGTAGCCCCCAAGCGCCAAGTTGTTAACTTGTGACGACTTGGAGCTCATGAGTTCTTTATTTGACTTGTGGAGCTCACTTGTGCTTTATGACTTGTTATTGCAGTGCATTGTCTCCAAGATGAAGAGAGATATGAAAGAACTTGAGGACCAGGCAGCTGCCAGTGCCAGGTCTGCCATGGCCGAAAAAGAACACTCCCTTCAGCTTGAGAAGGATCTGAAGACCTTGGCTGCTCAACTGGAGCAGGTAAAGAAAGAGTCGGCTGAGGCCAAAAAGATTGCTCAGAAGGCACACAATGACCTACAAGCTGTGTTCAACACTTGCAAAAAAGGCATTGGTGCCATGTGCCAACATATATTTGGTGAGTTTATGACTTTTGCCTGCTTCCTTTTGCACCTTTCTGAATTGCTTTTCAACTGACAATGACTTTTTGATGTCCTTTCTGCAGGGGCTGACTCCCCAAAGCTTAAATTGCCCACAAGCAAGCAATTATCTGAGATGCTTGATTACTGTCATGGGCTACAAGAGGGAGCCCGTGCTGTGGTCAAGTATCTGAATCATAAAGGCAAGTGCCCCAAAGAGCCTGAACGTCTAGTGGACGAGTTGTCCAGAGCACCAGGCTATATGCGTCTGTGGAAACAGTCTTCAATGAGGAGAGCCTCCACCAGGATCTTAGCCTTAGCCCACAGCTACTATCCAACTGTCCTGGAGCCAGCAATGCTCACAATGGGGAAGCCTGAGCAACATGAGGATGGGAAACCTTTTACCCCGGACGACTTCAAGGCCGAAGAAAAATTGGTGCGGCCATATGCTTGCGAGATTGCCAATAAGATGGACCCTGAGGTATGGGTTCATCATTATGATTTGGAGAACAAAAGAGTCGCTCCAGAAACTCCTCAGATAGTAAACTTTGGCCGCCCATCACAGGATCCAGCTGGTGTGTTCTCTTCTTCTGCCGGTCCGAGTTCATTGTCACCGGCGGCTCCTGTTCAAAGTGCTGAGCCCACTCTGAAGACACCTGCTGCGCCCACTCCTTCTAGAGCTGTCTCTGGAGACGCTCAGAAACAAGCTGAGCTTGCTAAGCACATGAAGAGTCCCAAGGGTACTGGCTTTCAAACGAAGAGAGTCACCACCAAGCCTCCATTGAAGCCGGCTCCTCCCTCTGCTGCTCCAGCACAAGCCAAATCTCCTTTAAAGAAGGGCTCCTCAGCTCCTGCTGTTCAAGCAAAAGGACAAGTCTCCAGCTAAGGACTCCACAGCTCCAGTCAAGGACTCAGCTCCTGTTAAGGAAAACTCTCTAGATGACTCCGATTTGTAATGATGTACTTCTGATGATTTTAAACTATGTAGCTTGCTAGCTACTTTGGGCTGTGATGATGCACTACTGGTGCTTTTAAATTATTTAGCTTGTTAGCTATTTTGAATTTGTGCCAATCGGCTTGGTTCTTATAACCCGTCTAGTTTTTCACTGATGAATAAGTAGGCCCTGCATGACTTCTCTTACAGCTTGTGCTGACAAGTTCTTAACTCATATGTTCCTTAGGATCCATAAGAGAGAGAAACGAGTCATGCCTGTAGATAGATCATATTGTGCAGGATGCATCTGACTTACCAGCGAAAAGACTAGGAAAAGTTTGGCTACTGTGCCGGGTCCAAGAGTTTAAGCTTAACTTTTTTCACTAAAAAGCAAGCCCCCAAGAACCTGATGATCAAAATTTAAAGAACAAAGCGCACTCACTGGGTGACTCGACTAAAGGACTCATGTTCACAAAAGCCGGCTTTATTTCATTTGATCATAACAATGCTATTACATCTAGGCATGGCTCACTGGGCTCTTTGCCTTGCAACTCATAAAACTAATACAATTTAAGTATAATATGGACGCAATTGAGCTATGTTCCAAGGCCTCTTTGCCTCTGCATAAGGGTCTAGAGTATGAGCTGTATCAGCTCCTTTGCCTACACTTGCCGGCTCTCGCACATCCATTAGATAGTACGATCCGTTGTTCAGATTCTTTCTTATGATGAACGGTCCTTCCCATGGTGGAGATAACTTGTGCATCCCTTCCTTATTCTGGACAAGGCGAAGCACTAAGTCTCCTTCCTGGAAAGTCCGGGTCTTGACTCTGCGTGCGTGATATCGCCGCAAGTCCTGCTGATAAACTGCTGATCTTTCAAGGGCCAACTCCCTTGCTTCCTCAAGTGCATCGACCGAGTCCTGGCGGGCGAGTTCGTTTTCTGTCTCAACATAATTGGCGACTCGTGGCGAGTCATGCAACAAGTCGCTTGGCAAGACAGCTTCTGCTCCATACACCATGAAGAAAGGTGTGAAGCCAGTGGATCTGTTAGGAGTCGTCCTGATGCTCCAAAGTACTGCTGGCAACTCCTCAACCCAAGACCCGGCGGCTCTTAGCAAAGGGACTCGGAGCCGAGGCTTAATTCCCTTCAGCAACTCCTGATTTGCCCTCTCTGCTTGTCCATTGGACTGTGGATGTGCCACTGAGGCTAGGTCGAGTCTGATGTTGTTCTCACCACAAAACTTGGCCATCTCCCCAACTGATAAGTTGGTACCATTGTCTGTGATGATGCTATGAGGGTATCCAAAGAGTGTTGCTATTTTCTTGAAGAATCTCACAGCTGATGCACCGTCGACTCTGCTGACGGGTTCCATTTCCACCCACTTGGTGAACTTATCAACTGCTACTAGCAGATGGGTTTTCTGACAAGGCGACTTTGAGAAAGGGCCCACCATGTCGAGTCCCCAAACTGCAAACGGCCAAGTGATAGGGATTGTTCTGAGTTCTTGAGCTGGCACGTGGTCTTGCCTTGCGTACCTTTGACATCCATCACAGACTCGAACTATCCTTTCTGCATCCAAATGTGCTGTCAACCAAAAGAACCCGTGTCTGAAAGCTTTTGACACCAAGGATCTACTAGATGCATGATGACCACAATCTCCTGCGTGAATCTCTTGCAATATTTGCCTGCCCTCTTCTGGAGACACACATCTCTGTTAGACCCCAGTAACACTCCTTCTGTACAACTCGCCGTCAATGACTGTGTAGGACTTGCATCGCCTGATGAGTTGCTTTCGCTTGACTTCATCCTTTGGGAGTTCACCCCGCAGGAGATATGCTAGGTAGGGTTCTGTCCACGTTGGGATTGCTCGTACTGCTGCAACAAGTGCCGACTCTGGGTCTGGAAAAGCTAACTCCTCCTCTGTGGGCAACTTGACTGAAGGGTGATGGAGTTCATCCAAGAACACATTTGGTGGTACTTTCTCTCGACGAGAGCCGAGTCGTGATAATGCATCAGCAGCCTCGTTCTTGCGCCTGTCAATATGCTCCACTTGATAACCAGAAAAGAACCCGGCTATCTGTTCGACTGCTCTTCTATAAGCTACCATGTTTGCGTCCTTCGAGTCCCAGGTTCCAGACACTTGCTGAGCTACGAGATCCGAGTCTCCAAAGCACCTGATACGCTTGATGTTCATCTCTTTGGCCAAACGCAGGCCATGGAGCAAAGCCTCATACTCTGCCATATTGTTGGTACAATCAAAGTGTAACTGAAGGACATATGCCAACTTATCTCCTTTAGGTGAGGTTAACACCACGCCGGCTCCTGAGCCTTCCAACTGTCTGGACCCATCAAAGTGCATTGTCCAATACTTGGTGCAAGGGGCGCTTGGTGAAGATGTAAAATCTGTCCAATCATTGACAAAATCAACCAAAGCTTGAGATTTGATCGCTGTCCTTGGCTCATATGTGATATGATAAGGACCCAACTCAATTGCCCACTTGGCGACTCGCCCTGTTGCCTCTCTGTTGCGTATAATGTCTGCCAGCGGTGCTGAACTCACCACCTTAATTGGATGCTCTTGGAAATAATGCTTTAACTTTCTACTTGCAAGAAAAACTCCATAGACCAACTTCTGCCACTGTGGGTACCTTTGCTTTGACTCTGTGAGGACTTCACTGATGTAGTAGACAGGTCTCTGGACTGGGTACTCCTTTCCTTCCTCTGCGCGTTCCACAACTACTACTGCACTGACAACTCTCTCGTTGGCAGCTACATATAATAACATGGGCTCCTTATCTGTAGGAGCTGCAAGCACTGGTGCTGTTGACAAAGTTTTCTTCAACTCCTCAAAAGCACGGTCAGCTTCTTCATCCCATATGGATTTGTCTGACTTCTTCAGGAGTCGGTAGAGAGGACCCGCCTTCTCCCCGAGTCTGGAAATAAATCTGCTCAGAGCTGCCACACATCCAGTGAGCTTTTGAACGTCCTTCAGACAAGTCGGCTTCTGCAAGTTATGGATAGCCTTGATTTTCTCTGGATTTGCCTCGATGCCTCTCTCTGAAACGATGAAGCCTAGGAGTTTGCCCGCAGGGACTCCAAAGACACACTTGGTTGGGTTGAGCTTCATCTTGTACTTGCGTAGGTTTTCAAAGGTTTCTGTCAGGTATGCTATCAGAGAGTCGGCCTTCTGAGACTTGACCACTACATCATCCACATAAGCATGAATATTCCTTCCAATCTGTTTCTTGAAACAATTTTGGATACATCTCTGATATGTGGCTCCTGCATTCTTGAGTCCAAAGGGCATTGTTGTGTAACAAAATGCTCCAAAGGGTGTGATGAAGGACGTCTTCAGCTCATCCTCTATGTTGAGTCTGATTTGATGGTACCCTGAGTATGCATCCAAGAAACAAAGCAACTCTGACCCTGCCGTGGAGTCGATGATCTGGTCTATACGAGGTAATGCGAACGGGTCCTTAGGACAGTGCTTGTTTAGGCCCGTGAAGTCGATGCACATACGCAACTCTCCTATCTTCTTTGGTACTAACACTGGATTGGCCACCCACTCTGGGTGAAAGACTTCCTTGATGAACTCGGCTGCGAGGAGCCGAGCCACCTCTTCTCCTATGGCTTTCCTCCTGTCATCATGAAACTTGCGCAGACCCTGCTTAACTGGTCTTGCATTAGAATTAACATGTAAACTGTGCTCGGCGAGTTCTCTCGGAACTCCTGGCATGTCAGATGGCTTTCATGCAAAAACGTCCCGGTTCTCACGGATGAACTCGACGAGCGCGCTTTCCTATTTATCAGAGAGGTGTGCTGTCGTGGGGTTGTCACGGCAAGTTCTTCCTCCGGGAAGATGAGTTCTGGGGCCATTGGTGATTGAAGTACGTGGGAACGATTAATCTCGTCGGGGAACAAGGATTTACCCAGGTTCGGCCCCTCTGATTCGAGGTAAAGACCTACTTCCTGCTTCTATGTTATTGCTCTTGATTGTATCTCGATTACAGGGACCCGGCTCCTACAACTCAGGAGCCGGCGACTTCTCTCTGGTGGCTAGGGTTTCTCTCTACTGGTTGAAGCTTATCTTTCTAACTTGCTTATCGATCTAAGGTCCAGGACCCCGCTTATAAAGCCTGCCGGGTCCCTGGACTTACAGCTTATACCGAGTCACACTAGAACACGGAGTCCTACTCTACGTCTTGGTCTTCCAAGTTTAGACTCCGGGTTGTACTTGAACTCCTCCTTTAGACGAGTCTCTTTCTCCATACGGGCCTTGGTCGGCTTGTCTCCAGCCCAGCCCATGTGACTTGTCTCGTGACTCGGCATTGGCCTTCTTGGTCTTGGCGGGTATACTTTCCGGGTCCATGGGCCTACCTATAAAGTATCCCCCCATCAGTAGCCCCCGAATTTATCTTGGGCGCAGCTTGGCGGCTTCCTCTGACTTGCTGGTTCGACTCTCTGGGTCGACTCCTTCCACTTGAGCCAATGGCTCCAAAGTCGCTTGCTGCTAGCTCCAAGATGAATTTCTGCATAAAAGCATAATACATATATAAAATGAGTCCAACCTTATCCCTTGTTCAAGCCACCACTCTTGCCTTCGTACTAGCAGGCCGGGTTCTGGTGTGACTCTTGCAAACAAGGACTAGATAACTTGATTTCACTGTCACAGGACTCGTCACTCTGAGACAAGCCGGCTACTTCCACATCTGTGACTTTGACCTTTCTCTATTATAATTTCTTATCTGTCTGTTAGCCACTGGAACGTTTTTACTGAAACGTTATCCATAGTTAACTGTGGACCCACTCTGTAAATTTCTAGGGTTTTACCCCCCTTTATAAATCGCGAAGGGTTAGGTCTTAAACCTCACTTGCCCCTTCAGCTCAAAACCTCTCCTTTCTTCTTCGCGCCCATCTCTCCCCGCGCCCAGCACGCACCGCCCGCACGCCATGGCTCCCAAGCGCACAAAGACCACATCAAAGGCCAAGGCAACCTCGTCGAGCAGGACGGTGGACATCGCCGCCGCGGCCGCCGCCGCCGCAAAATCCTCTTCCAAGCGGTCGATCTCCGCCGATTGGGGTGGATCTGTGGTCTCGGCGGAGCAATTGAAGACCCATAGGCTCTCAGGTTTGATTCCCTCTAGTGCTCAAGCTCGGGCCCCAGGGGATGAGATTGTTCCCTCTCCCGCTAAGGGTGAAGTAGTTGTCTTCATGGAGCACCTGTTCCGCGGATTTTCTCCCCCCGGCGATCTTTTCTTCCGCCAGCTCCTCGAACTTTACGAGCTGCGGATTCACGATCTAGCTCCTAACTCCATTCTAACCCTTTCCAATTTCGTCGTTCTCTGTGAGGATTACCTCCAGATTAAACCCGACATCAATCTCTGGCTTGAGCTCTTATACTGCAACCCTCAGCCCGAGACCTCTGGGGGCCCTCTTCTCCAATGTGGCGCCGTCGCCCTTCAACGGCGTCTCAATTCTGTCTTCCCAAAGCCAATCTTTCCCAATCGCATCAAGGATTGGCAAAAAACCTTTTTCTATTGCAAGGATACCTCCCCTGCAAATGAACCCAAGCTTCCCTTGTTCTCTGAGAAACACCTCCGGGCGACTCCTCTGATGAAAGCTAGGTGCCCAGAGGCCGACCGGCCAAGAGTCGAGTCTCTGATCACTCGCATCCGGGCCCTCTTGTCCCACAACTTAGAAAATATGGATCTTGTCCGCTGCTGGACGACCTGGAGAATCCAGCCACTGAGTCCTAGGACTCGACTGATCTGCTCATATACCAGATGCGCTGGTGATGACCTCCGAGTTACGGAGCAGCTGTCTGATGGACCCGAACTTGGTCGACTCATCAAAAAGTTGACTGGGAAACCGGTGAAGGATCAAGCTCATTTCGGGCTCCAACCCTTCTGCTCGACCAACCCAGCTCCTGATGTAAGTATCACTCTCTACTTTATTTCAACCTTGATCTCACTTGTACTGCTTGCTGACTCATGTTTACTGACTCTATTGCAGCTCACCGACTCCTTCTGGAAGCCGGCCTCTGGAGCTGGTACTAAGAATAAAGCTGAAGCTGAAGCTGAGGCTGAGGCTGAAGAAGAGATCCCTGCCACAGATCAAACCACTGTGGCAGAAGACACTGATGATGCGGATGAGGAGTCCTCCCAGGGGGCTCCCGCTGATGATGATGCTGCCGATGAGGAGTCCTCGCCAGAGGCTCCAACTGAAAATGTTGATGAAGAGGAGTCCTCTCAGGAGGCTCCCATTGTGGAAGAAATTGATGATGACGAGTCCTCTCCAGAGGCTCCCACCACTAGGCAAACTGATACTGCCTCTGCTGTTGCTCAACCATCTCCATCTGCAGAGTCCTCTGCTAGGAGTCACTCCTCGTCCTCTCCAGCCTCAAACAATAATGGCTCTCGAGAGGCTGTTCCCAAGGTACCACTCTCACGAGTCCTTGGGTCCTCTCGCTCTCCCACTAAGCCTGAAGAACACATGCAGAGTGTTATCGCCGCCAGGAAGAGGAAGCTGCGTTCCGATGGGCCTGCAGATGCTCCTGAGCCTCTGCCAGTCTCACACCAGCGGAAATCGACCTCTCCTCCCCAAAAGGACGACTCTTACAACTCTGGGATGTCAATGCCTTCTTCGAACTCTCAGGCCCCCTTGGACCTGGAGACCAATATTGGGTAAGGTTCCTTTGCTTCTATACTTGTATTCAAATGACTTCTGCTTTTTTCTCTTTTCACTAATTCTGTTGCTGACTTCTATCTTTGCGTATTTCAGGGCTCGGCCTTGTTCTAAGGTAACCAAGCACTCAAGCATGGCTGATGTCACTTCTGGTCGTGGACCTGCACCTCCTTCGGCCTCTGAAACGACCAGCACAAAGACAGGCCCTTCAATTGCTGCATCTGCTGGTGCTACCACGACTCCAACCATTCCCGAGTCCCCTTCAAGGACCCGGGCGGCAACTCCAACAATAGTCCAGCCCAGCTCTGGTGCTGCGACTCCTGATATTGCGCCTAAAGTTCAGCCGGCTCCTGTGAAGCCGACCCGTGCAGCCTCTCCGTCCATCAAGATCAAGTCATCAACTGATTACAGCCGACTTCGAGTGGCTGACAACATGTCATTTTCTGAAGCTTATGCTAAAGCTGTTGACTTGAATGATCAATCTGCTAGGCTGAAGGATGACGAGCAAGCTGCTCTTAGATCTCTCCTCATGGTTCATGAAGTAAGTCCTCTGACTTCACCTTATATGCTTTTCTGGCATCATCCTATCCCAGTAGCCCCCAAGCACCTGTCTGTGGTGACTTGTGACTAGGATAGGTGCTTCGATTTGAAACTGAACCCAATTACTACATAGAAAAAATTTGCACACTGTAGCCCCCAAGCACTGAGTCTTTAGCTCTACTAGGACTCGGGGCTGCTAATTTACTGTCTGTCGGGTCCTTAGACCAAAAACTTTTGCACGAGTAGCCCCCAAGCGCCGAGTTGTCAGCCTGCGACGACTTGGAGCTATCAATATATGTTGCTTACTGACACCTTGCTTGAAGAAGAATTTCTGTTCTGCGAGTAGCCCCCAAGCGCCAAGTTGCTAACTTGTGGCGACTTGGAGCTGCAAATATATGTACTTGACTCATACTTAACTTGATGAAAAATTCTGATCTGCCAGTAGCCCCCAAGCGCCAAGTTGCTAACTTGTGGCGACTTGGAGCTTAGGACTTGTCGATTAGGACTCATGCCTGCTGTTTATGAAAAAACTGACTCCTGAGTAGCCCCCAAGCGCCAAGTTGTTAACTTGTGACGACTTGGAGCTCATGAGTTCGTTATTTGACTTGTGGAGCTCACTTGTGCTTTATGACTTGTAATTGCAGTGCATTGTCTCCAAGATGAAGAGAGATATGAAAGAACTTGAGGACCAGGCAGCTGCCAGTGCCAGATCTGCCATGGCCGAAAAAGAACACTCCCTTCAGCTTGAGAAGGATCTGAAGACCTTGGCTGCTCAACTGGAGCAGGTGAAAAAAGAGTCGGCTGAGGCCAAAAAGATTGCCCAGAAGGCACACAACGACCTGAAAGCTGTGTTCGACACTTGCAAGAAGGGCATTGGTGCCATGTGTCAGCATATATTTGGTGAGTTTATGACTTTTGCTTGCTTCCTTTTGCACCTTTCTGAACTGCTTTTCAACTGACAATGACTCCTTGATTTCCTTTCTGCAGGGGCTGACTCCCCAAAGCTTAAATTGCCCACAAGCAAGCAACTATCTGAGATGCTTGATTACTGTCATGGGCTACAAGAGGGAGCCCGTGCTGTGGTCAAGTATCTGAATCATAAAGGCAAGTGCCCCAAAGAGCCTGAACGTCTGGTGGACGAGTTGTCCCGAGCACCAGGCTATATGCGTCTGTGGAAACAATCTTCCATGAGGAGATCTGCCATAAGGATACTTGCACTGGCACACAGCTACTACCCCACTGTTCTGGAGCCAGCAATGCTTACAATGGGGAAGCCTGAGCAGCATGAAGACGGCAAACCTTTCACTCAGGATGACTTCAAGGCCGAAGAAAAACTGGTGCGGCCATATGCTTGCGAGATTGCCAATAAGATGGACCCTGAGGTATGGGTTCATCATTATGATTTGGAGAACAAAAGAGTCGCTCCAGAAACTCCTCAGATAGTAAACTTTGGCCGCCCATCACAGGACCCAGCTGGTGTATTCTCTTCTTCTGCCGGTCCGAGTTCATCGTCACCGGTGGCTCCTGTTCCAAGTGCTGAACCTACCCTGAAGACTCCTGCTGCACCCACTCCTTCTAGAGCTGTCTCTGTTGACGCTCAGAAACAAGCAGAGCTTGCTAAGCATATGAAGAGTCCCAAGGGTACTGGATTTCAAACGAAGAGAGTCGCCACCAAGCCTCCATTGAAGCCGGCTCCTTCCTCTGCTGCTCAAGCACAAGGCAAATCTCCTGTGAAGAAAAGTTCCTCAACTCCTACTGTTCAAACAAAGGACAAGTCGCCTGCTAAGGAGGACTCCCCGACTCTGGCCAAGGAGTCAGCTCCCCTGGAAGACAACCCTCTGAATGACTTTTGATTACTATGTAATGCTGTGTTACCATTAAGACTTTGTAATTATGCACTACTGGTGCTTTTAAACTATTGAGCTTGTTTAGCTATTTTAAAATTTTGTGCCAATCGGCTTGGTTCTTATAACCCGTCTAGTTTTTCACTGATGAATAAGTAGGCCCTGCATGACTTCTCTTACAGTTTGTGCTGACAGGTTCTTAACTCATATGTTCCTTAGGATCCATAAGAGAGAGAGACAAGTCATGCCTGTAGATAAATCATATTGTGCAGGATGCATCTGACTTACCAGCGAGAAAACTAGGAAAATTTGGCTACTGTGCCGGGTCCAAGAGTTTAAGCTTAACTTTTTTCACTGAAAAGCAAGCCCCCAAGAACCTGATGATCAAAATTTAAAAAATAAAGCGCACTCACTGGGTGACTCGACTAAAGGACTCATGTTCACAAAAGCCGGCTTTATTTCATTTGATTATAACAATTCGATTACATCTAGGCATGGCTCACTGGGCTCATTGCCTTTCAACTCATGAATCTGTTACAACTTAAGTATAATAAGGACGTAACTGAGCTATGTTCCAAGGCCTCTTTGCCTCTGCATAAGGATCTACAGTATGAGCTGTATCAGCTCCTTTGCCTACATTTGCCAGTTCTCGCACATCCATTAGATAGTACGATCCGTTGTTCAGATTCTTGCTTATGACGAACGGTCCTTCCCATGGTGGAGATAACTTGTGCATCCCTTCCTTATTCTGGACAAGGCGAAGCACTAAGTCTCCTTCCTGGAAAGTCCGGGTCTTGACTCTGCGTGCGTGATATCGCCGCAAGTCCTGCTGATAAACTGCTGATCTCTCTAGGGCTAACTCCCTTGCTTCCTCAAGTGCATCGACCGAGTCCTGGCGGGCGAGTTCGTTTTCTGTCTCAACATAATTGGCGACTCGTGGCGAGTCATGCAACAAGTCGCTTGGCAAGACAGCTTCTGCTCCGTACACCATGAAGAAAGGTGTGAAGCCAGTGGATCTATTAGGAGTCGTCCTGATGCTCCAAAGTACTGCTGGCAACTCCTCAACCCAAGACCCGGCGGCTCTTAGCAAAGGGACTCGGAGCCGAGGCTTAATTCCCTTCAACAACTCCTGATTTGCCCTCTCTGCTTGTCCATTGGACTGTGGATGTGCCACTGAGGCTAGGTCGAGTCTGATGTTGTTCTCGCCACAAAACTTGGCCATCTCCCCAACTGATAAGTTGGTACCATTGTCTGTAATGATGCTATGAGGGTATCCAAATCGTGTTGCTATTTTCTTGAAGAATCTCACAGCTGATGCACCGTCGACTCTGCTGACGGGTTCCACCTCCACCCACTTGGTGAACTTGTCAACTGCTACTAGCAGATGGGTCTTCTGACAAGGCGACTTTGAGAAAGGGCCCACCATGTCGAGTCCCCAAACTGCAAACGGCCAAGTGATAGGGATGGTTCTGAGTTCTTGAGCTGGCACGTGGTCTTGCCTTGCGTACCTTTGACATCCATCACATACTCGAACTATCCTCTCTGCATCTAAATGTGCTGTCAACCAAAAGAACCCGTGTCTGAAAGCTTTTGACACCAAGGATCTAGTGGATGCATGATGACCACAATCTCCTGCGTGAATCTCTTGCAATATTTGCTTGCCCTCTTCTGGAGACACACATCTCTGGTAGACTCCAGTAACACTCCTTCTGTACAACTCGCCGTCAATGACTGTGTAGGACTTGCATCGCCTGATGAGTTGCTTTCGCTTGACTTCATCCTTTGGGAGTTCACCCCGCAGGAGATACGCTAGGTAGGGCTCTGTCCCTTTCTGCCTCCCGAGCTCTTGCTGCTTCTCTTTCTCGTCGTTGCCTTGCTTCATCAACCACTAGCTGATCCTGTGAAGCAGTTGGCATGTTTGCACGATTCCTCACTAGCTCACGACGCCTTGCACTTGTAGAGTTGGCCGGGTTGGACTCACCGTGCCGACTCCTTGTACCTTAGTTAAAGGGTGTTGAGTGTAGCCTACTTGCATCTGGAAAGGTTGGATACAAAGCTTGCTGAGTCAAAGCTGTCTTCAGTAGCTCGATAGCCTCACGAGTCTCTGTCCTGCTGGTCCCTCTGGTACCACAATATTCTCCAATCTCAGAGTCGCCGCATGAACGTTGTCCATAGGATTAGAGTAATGTCCTTCTGGAGTATGAAATCTGTTAGGCTGTGACCCTAAGCCACCAGATGCTCCTCCTCCGACTCCTCCTTCAGGCGGTGGTCCGTTGGCACGGCTGCCTCCCGATCCTTCTGGGGGTGGTGGTGGTGGTGGTGGTGGTGCTCCTCCGGCTCCTCCTGCGGCGCCTCCTGCTGCCGCTGAGCCTCCTAGTCCGGCTCCTCTGCCTGAACCGTTAGGTGTGATGAATAGATTGGTTGGATTGATGTGGACTCCATCATGCAAGCGACTCCTGGCTCTGCGGTGTTGAATTGAAGTAAGCTCCTCGCGGCGCCTCCGCACAACTTGAGCTTCATCCTGGACTCGGGTCTGTTCCGCGGCTAGTCGACGGTTCGCCTCTGTAATATCAGCTAGCTGCTTCTCCAACGCAGCACGAGCGTTGGTTAACTCGGCTGCCCTCTCAGCGGCATTACTTGCATTAATTTCCTTTGTCAATAGAGTCGGATCGAACTGATTCCATGTGTTTCCAGACATGTAGACTCCCACAACACGAGCGCGTACTGGCGACTCCTCATAATCCTCTCATCTATCCCGTACCCAAGCCAATCTTCAAACAAGGGTAGGATGGACTCTGAATCTGCATCATAATCTGAATCTGACTCTTGCATCATCTCTGGGTCCTCAGCTAGGGGTCCCTCAGACTCGGCGATGATGCCGACCTCTGAAGTTCGACCGACTCCTCGCCGTCGGACTCGACGACAACGGTTGGCTCTGATACTGACTCCGCCGAGTTCACGCGAAGACCCGACGCGCACACCATCCCGACGAACACGTTGATTCCTCCAAAGACAAGCTGGTAGCCTTCGTCGACTCGTTCATCTCCGAGGTCCAGCCTGAGTCGTCGATCTCTGTTTCTCCATGCTCATCAGTGTAGACTCGCCCGATGGCGAGTTTCTCCATAGCTCGACGAGCAGCTCCAACGATCTCAACTCCTTTCGTCACCGTAGGCCCCACGGTGGGCGCCAACTGTCGTGGGGTTGTCACGGCAAGTTCTTCCTCAGGGAAGATGAGTTCTGGGGCCATTGATGACTGAAGTACGTAGGAACGATTAATCTCGTCGGGGAACAAGGATTACCCAGGTTCGGCCCCTCTGATTCGAGGTAAAGACCTACTTCCTGCTTCTATGTTATTGCTCTTGATTGTATCTCGATTACAGGGACCCGGCTCCTACAACTCAGGAGCCGGCGACTTCTCTCTGGTGGCTAGGGTTTCTCTCTACTGGTTGAAGCTTATCTCTCTAACTTGCTTGAACTCATCTATCTAAGATCCAGGACCCTGCTTATAAAGGCTGCCGGGTCCCTGGACTTACAGCTTACACCGAGTCACACTAGAACACGGAGTCATACTCTACGTCTTGGTCTTCCAAGTTAGACTCCGGGTTGTACTTGGACTCCTCTTTGGATGAGCCTCTTCCTCCACACGGGCCTTGGTCGGCTTGTCTCCAGCCCAGCCCATGTGACTTGTCTCGTGACTCGGCATTGGCCTTCTTGTCTTGGCGGGTCTACTTTCTGGGTCCATGGGCCTACCTATAAAGTATCCCCCATCACCTGTAGATAGATCATATTGTGCAGGATGCATCTGACTTACCAGCGAGAAACTAGGAAATTTGGCTACTGTGCCGGGTCCAAGAGTTTAAGCTTAACTTTTTTCACTGAAAAGCAAGCCCCCAAGAACCTGATAATCAAAATTTAAAGAACAAGCGCACTCACTGGGTGACTCGACTAAAGGACTCATGTTCACAAAAGCCGGCTTTATTTCATTTGATCATGATAATTCGATTACATCTAGGCATGGCTCACTGGGCTCATTGCCTTTCAACTCATGAATCTGTTACAACTTAAGTATAATAAGGACGTAACTGAGCTATGTTCCAAGGCCTCTTTGCCTCTGCATAAGGATCTAGAGTATGAGCTGTATCAGCTCCTTGCCTACACTTGCCGGATCTCGCACATCCATTAGATAGTACGATCCGTTGTCAGATTCTTGCTTATGATGAACGGTCCTTCCATGGTGGAGATAACTTGTGCATCCCTTCCTTATTCTGGACAAGGCGAAGCACTAAGTCTCCTTCCTGGAAAGTCCGGGTCTTGACTCTACGTGCGTGATACCGCCGCAAGTCCATGCTGATAAACTGCTGATCTCTCTAGGGCTAACTCCCTTGCTTCCTCAAGTGCATCGACCGAGTCCTGGCGGGCGAGTTCGTTTTCTGTCTCAACGTAATTGGCGACTCGTGGCGAGTCATGCAACAAGTCGCTTGGCAGGACAGCTTCAGCTCCATACACCATGAAGAAAGGTGTGAAGCCAGTGGATCTGTTAGGAGTCGTCCTGATGCTCCAAAGTACTGCTGGTAACATCCTCAACCCAAGGACCCGACGGCTCTTAGCAAAGGGACTCGGAGCCGAGGCTTAATTCCCTTCAGCAACTCCTGATTTGCCCTCTCTGCTTGTCCATTGGACTGTGGATGTGCCACTGAGGCTAGGTCGAGTCTGATGTTGTTCTCATCGCAAAACTTGGCCATCTCCCCAACTGATAAGTTGGTACCATTGTCTGTGATGATGCTATGAGGGTATCCAAAGCGTGTTGCTATTTTCTTGAAGAATCTCACAGCTGATGCACCGTCGACTCTGCTGACGGGTTCCACCTCCACCCACTTGTTGAACTTGTCAACTGCTACTAGCAGATGGGTCTTCTGACAAGGCGACTTTGAGAAAGGGCCCACCATGTCGAGTCCCCAAGCTGCAAATGGCCAAGTGATAGGGATGGTTCTGAGTTCTTGAGCTGGCACGTGGTCTTGCCTTGCGTACCTTTGACATCCATCACAGACTCGAACTATCCTCTCTGCATCTAAATGTGCTGTCAACCAAAAGAACCCGTGTCTGAAAGCTTTTGACACCAAAGATCTAGTGGATGCATGANGATCTGGCACTGGCAGCTGCCTGGTCCTCAAGTTCTTTCATATCTCTCTTCATCTTGGAGACAATGCACTGCAATTACAAGTCATAAAGCACAAGTGAGCTCCACAAGTCAAATAACGAACTCATGAGCTCCAAGTCGTCACAAGTTAACAACTTGGCGCTTGGGGGCTACTCAGGAGTCAGTTTTTTCATAAACAGCAAGCAGGCATGAGTCCTAGTCGACAAGTCCTAAGCTCCAAGTCGCCACAAGTTAGCAACTTGGCGCTTGGGGGCTACTGGCAGATCAGAATTTTTCGTCAAGTTAAGTATGCGTAGAGTGGACATATTTGCAGCTCCAAGTCACCACAAGTTAGCAACTTGGCGCTTGGGGGCTACTCGCAAACAGAAATTTTTCTTCAAGCAAGATATCAGTAATCAACATATATTGATAGCTCCAAGTCGTCGCAGGCTGACAACTCGGCGCTTGGGGGCTACTCATGCGAAAGTTTTTGGTCTAAGGACCCGACAGACAGTAAATTATCAGCCCCGAGTCCTAGTAGAACTAAGGATTCAGTGCTTGGGGGCTACAGTGTGCAAATTTTTTCTATATAGCAATTGAGTTCAGTATCAAATCAAAGCACCTATCCTAGTCACAAGTCACCATAGACAGGTGCTTGGGGGCTACTGGGATAGGATGATGTCAGAAAGCATGAATGGAGAAGTCAGAAAAGCTTACTTCATGAACCATATGAAGAGACCTAAGAGCCGCTTGCTCGTCGTCCTTTAGCCTAGCAGCTTGATCGTTCAAGTCGACTGCTTCAGCATAGGCTTCGGAAAAAACATGTTATCTGCCACCCGAAGTCGACTGTAGTCAGTAGATGACTTGGTCTTGATGGATGGAAAGGCTGTAGGAGTCGGCTTGACAGGAGCCGGTTGAACTTGGGGCGCAGAATCAGGAGTCGCAACACCAGAGCTGGGCTGGACTATTATTGGAGTCGCCGCCCGAACCTTTGAAGAGGACTCGGGAATGGTAGGAGTCGTAGTTGCACCGGCAGATGCAGCAATGGAGGGACATGTCCTCGTGCTGGTTGTCTGAGAAGTCGATGGAGGGGCAGGTCCACGCCCAGAGGAGGCATCAGTCATGCCTGGGAGTTTTGCTACCTTGGCACAAGGCCGAGCCCTGAAATATTTAGAGACAGAAATCAATAAACCTAGTGAAAGGAAAGATCAGAAGTCATACAATCGCAAGTACAGAGACAAAGGAGTCTTACCCAATATTGGTCTCCAGGTCCAAGGAGGCCTGAGAGTTTGAAGAAGGCATTGACAAACCAGAGTTGTACGAGTCGTCCTTTTGAGGAGGAGAGGTCGATTTCCGCTGGTGTGAGACAGGCAGAGGCTCAGGAGCATCTGCAGGCCCATCGGAACGCAGCTTCCTCTTCCTGGCGGCGATAACACTCTGCATGTGTTCTTCAGGCTTAGTGGGAGAGCAAGAGGACCCAAGGACTCGTGAGAGTGGTACCTTGGGAACAGCCTCTCGAGAGCCATTATTGTTTGAGGCTGGAGAGGACGAGGAGTGACTCCTAGCAGAGGACTCTGCAGATGGAGATGGTTGAGTAGTAGCAGGGGCAGTATCAGTTTGCCTAGTGATGGGAGCCTCTGGAGAGGACTCGTCATCGTCGGTTTCTTCCACAATGGGAGCCTCCTGAGAGGACTCCTCTTCATCAGCATTCTTAGTTGGAGCCTCTGGCGAGGATTCCTCATCGGCAGCACCATCATCAGCGGGAGCCCCCTGGGAGGACTCCTCATCCGCATCATCAGTGTCTTCTGCCACAGTGGTCTGATCTGTGGCAGGGATCTCTTCTTCGGCTTCAGCCTCAGCTTCAGCTTTATTCTTAGTGCCAGCTCCAGAGGCCGGCTTCCAGAAGGAGTCGGTGAGCTGCGACAGAGCCAAAGAAATGAGTTAGTAATTGACACAAGTGAAATTAAATTGAAAGTGAAGTGAAGTGCAGAAACTTACATCGGGAGCTGGGTTGGTCGAGCAGAAGGGCTGGAGCCCAAAATGAGCTTGATCCTTCACCGGTTTCCCAGTCAACTTTTTGATAAGTCGACCAAGTTCGGGTCCATCCGACAGCTGCTCCGTAACTCGGAGGTCATCACCAGCGCATCTGGTATATGAGCAGATCAGCCGAGTCCTAGGACTCAGTGGCTGGATTCTCCAGGTTGTCCAGCAGCGGACAAGATCCATATTCTCTAAGTTGTGGGACAAGAGGGCCCGGATGCGGGTGATCAGAGACTCGACTCTTGGCCGGTCGGCCTCCGGGCACCTAGCTTTCATCAGAGGAGTCGCACGGAGGCGTTCCTCAGAGAACAAGGGAAGTTGGGTTCATTTGCAGGGGAGGTATCCTTGCAATAGAAAAAGGTTTTTTGCCAATCCTTGATGCGATTGGGAAAGATTGGCTTTGGGAAGACAGAATTGAGACGCCGTTGAAGAGCGACGGCGCCACATTGGAGAAGAGGGCCCCCAGAGGTCTCGGGCTGAGGGTTGCAGTAGAAGAGCTCAAGCCAGAGGTTGATGTCGGGTTTAATCTGGAGGTAATCCTCACAGAGAACGACGAAATTGGAAAGGGTTAGAATGGAGTTAGGAGCTAGATCGTGAATCCGCAGCTCGTAGAGTTCGAGGAGCTGGCGGAAGAAAAGATCGCCGGGGGGAGAAAATCCGCGGAACAGGTGCTCCACGAAGACAACTACTTCACCCTTAGCGGGAGAGGGAACAATCTCATCCCCTGGAGCCCGAGCTTGAGCACTAGAGGGAATCAAACCTGAGAGCCGATGGGTCTTCAATTGCTCCGCCGAGACCACAGATCCACCCCAATCGGCGGAGATCGACCGCTTGGAAGAGGATTTTGCGGCGGCGGCGGCCGCGGCGGCGATGTCCACCGTCCTGCTCGACGAGGTTGCCTTGGCCTTCGATGTGGTCTTTGTGCGCTTGGGAGCCATGGCGTGCGGGCAGTGCGTGCTGGGCGCGGGGAGAGATGGGCGCGAAGAGAAAAGGAGAGGTTTTGATCTGAAGGGGCAAGTGAGGTTTAAGACCTAACCCTTCGCGATTTGTAAAGGGGGATAAAACCCTAGAAAGTTAACTGTGGATAACGTTTCAGTAAAAACGTTCCAGTGGCTAACAGACAGATAAGAAATTGTAATAGAGAAAGGTCAAAGTCACAGATGTGGAAGGAGCCGGCTTGTCTCAGAGTGACGAGTCCTGTGACAGTGAAATCAAGTTATCTAGTCCTTGTTTACAAGCGTCACACCAGAACCCGGCCTGCTAGTACGAAGGCAAGAGTGGTGGCTTGAACAAGGGATAAGAGTGGACTCATTTTATATATGTATTATGTTTTTATGCAGGAATTCATCTTGGAGCTAGCAGCAAGCGACTTTGGAGCCATTGGCTCAAGTGGAAGGAGTCGACCCAGAGAGTCGAACCAGCAAGTCAGAGGAAGCCGCCAAGCTGCGCCCAAGATAAATTCGGGGGCTACTGATGGGGGGATACTTTATAGGTAGGCCCATAGACCCGGAAAGTAGACCCGCCAAGACCAAGAAGGCCAAAGCCGAGTCACGTATCAAGTCGCATGGGCTGGGCTGGAGACAAGCCGACCAAGGCCCATGATGAAGAAAGGACCCGTCCGGAAGGAGTCCAAGTGCAACCCGGAGCCCTAACTTGGAAGACCAGGACGTAGAGTAGGACTCCGTGTTCTAGTATGACTCGGTGTAAATTGTAAGTCCAGAGACCCGGCAGCCTTTATAAGCGGGGTCCTGGACCTTAGATCGATAAGCATCAATCAGTAGAGAGAAACCCTAGCCACCAGAGAGAAGTCGCCGGCTCCTAAGTTGTGGGAGCCGGGTACTTGTAATCGAGATACAATCAAGAGCAATAACATAGAAGCAGGAAGTAGGTATTTACCTCGAATCAGAGGGGCCGAACCTGGGTAAATCCTTGTTCCTTGGCGAGATTAACCGTTCCTACGTACTTCAGTCATCAATGGCCCCGAAACTCATCTTCCCTGAGGAAGAACTTGCCGTGACAACCCCACGACACTCTCCTTCATACGACCTAGCTTCCAACTCAAGGGATTGTAACTGCAATTTCTCTCCATCGCCATTAACACTGAAACTGGTGGGAGTCCTTGTGAGGAGTTAATGATCTCTGAGACTCGCTTCATCCAGTGCCTTGCTGACTCGCCCTTCTCTGGACACACCGCTCCAGATCCTCAATGGTGCTGAGCTTTTTGCATGTGCCCTGGAAGTTCTGAATAAAAGCCGCCTTCAATTGCTCCCAAGAGTTGATTGACCTAGGAGGCAAGTTGCGCATCCAAACCTTGCTGCTCCCTCCATCATAAGATACATGAACTTGGCACACAGATTACCTGTGGCATTGCGAATACTCATCGCCATCTCGTATGTACCCAACCAAGAGGTCGGGTCCATGTTTGGGCTCATAGTTTGGAACCTTGCGCGGCTCCTTGAAACTGGTGGGGAAGGACTCGGACCTGATGGCGTCAGACAGGCACTCTGGTCCTGTTAATGCTGGGGAAGCACCAGGAGAAGTCACCTCCTCGTGGACCCGGGTTGGCTGAGGCGGGCTAGCTGCACCCGCTAACGCTCTGTCCCTCTCTGCCTCCCGAGCTCTTGCAGCTTCTCTTTCTCGTCGTTGCCTTGCTTCATCAACCACTAGCTGAGCTTGTGAAATAGTTGGCATGTTTGCACGATTCCTCACTAGTTCACGACGCCTTGCACTCGTAGAGTTTGCCGGGTTGGACTCGCCGTGCCGACTCCTCGTGCCTGAGTTGAAAGGTGTTGAATGTAGCCTACTTGCGTCTGGAAAAGTTGGATACAAAGCTTGCTGAGTCAAAGCTGTCTTCAGTAACTCGATGGCCTCACGAGTCTCCTGTCCTGCTGGTCCCTCTGGTACCACAATATTCTCCAATCTCAGAGTCGCCGCATGAACGTTGTCCATAGGATTAGAATAATGTCCCTCTGGAGTATGAAATCTGTTAGGCTGTGACCCTAAGCCACCAGATGCTCCTCCTCCGACTCCTCCTTCAGGCGGTGGTCCGTTGGTACGGCTGCCTCCCGGTCCTTCTGGGGGTGGTGGTGGTGGTGGTGGTCCTCCGGCTCCTCCTGCGGCGCCTCCTGCTGCCGCTGAGCCTCCTAGTCCGGCTCCTCTGCCTGGACCATTGGGTGTGGTGAATAGATTGGTTGGATTGATGTGGACTCCATCATGCAACCGACTCCTGGCTCTGCGGTGTTGAATTGAAGTAAGCTCCTCGCGGCGCCTCCGCACGACCTGAGCTTCATCTTGGACTCGGGCCTGCTCTGCAGCTAGTCTACGGTTTGCCTCTGTAATATCAGCTAGCTGCTTCTCCAACGCAGCACGAGCGTTGGTTAACTCGGCCGCCCTCTCAGCGGCATTACTTGCATTAATTTCCTTTGTCAATAGAGTCGGATCGAACTGATTCCCTGTGTTTCCAGACATGTAGACTCCCACAACACGAGTGCGTACGGGCGACTCCTCATAATCCTCTTCCTCTATCCCGTACCCAAGCCGATCTTCAAACAAGGGTAGGATGGACTCTGAATCTGCATCATAATCTGAATCTGACTCTTGCATCACCTCTGGTTCCTCAGCTAGGGGTCCCTCAGACTCGGCGATAATGCCGACCTCTGAAGTTCTGACCGACTCCTCGCCGTCGGACTCGATGACAACGGTTGGCTCTGATACTGACTCCGCCGAGTTCACGCGAAGACCCGACGCGCAAACCATCCCGACGAACACGTTGATTCCTCCAAAGACAAGCTGATAACCCTCGTCGACTTCGTTCATCTCCGAGGTCCAGCCTGAGTCATCGATCTCTGTTTCTCCATGCTCATCCGTGTAGACCCGCCCGATGGCGAGTTTCTCCATAGCTCGACGAGCAGCTCCAACGATCTCAACTCCTTTTGTCACCGTAGGCCCCACGGTGGGCGCCAACTGTCGTGGGGTTGTCACGGCAAGTTCTTCCTCAGGGAAGATGAGTTCTGGGGCCATTGGTGATCGAAGTACGTGGGAACGGTTAATCTCGCCAGGGAACAAGGATTTACCCAGGTTCGGCCCCTCTGATTAGAGGTAAAGACCTACTTCCTGCTTCTATGTTATTGCTCTTGATTGTATCTCGATTACAAGGACCCGGCTCCCACAACTTAGGAGCCGGCGACTTCTCTCTGGTGGCTAGGGTTTCTCTCTACTTGTTGAAGCTTATCTCTACTGGTTGAACTCTCTTTAACTTGCTTATCGATCTAAGGTCCAGGACCCTGCTTATAAAGGCTGCCGGGTCCCTGGACTTTACAGCTTACACCGAGTCACACTAGAACACGGATCCTACTCTACGTCTTGGTCTTCCAAGTTTAGACTCCGGGTTGTACTTGGACTCCTCCTTTGGACGAGTATCTTTCTCCACACGGGCCTTGGTCGGCTTGTCTCCAGCCCAACCCATATGACTCGTCTCGTGACTCGGCATTGGCCTTCTTGGTCTTGGCGGGTCTACTTTCCGGGTCCATAGGCCTACCTATAAAGTATCCCCCCATCACCGTCCTTATTCTGGACAAGCCGAAGCACTAAGTCTCCTTCCTGGAAAGTCCGAGTCTTGATTCTGCGTGCGTGATATCGCCGCAAGTCTTGCTGATACACTGCTGATCTCTCAAGGGCTAACTCCCTTGCTTCCTCAAGTGCATCGACCGAGTCCTGGCGTGCAATCTCATTAGTTGCCTCAACATAATTGGCGACTCTTGGCGAATCATGCAACAAGTCGCTGGGCAAAACTGCTTCTGCACCATACACCATGAAGAAAGGTGTGAATCCGGTGGATCTGTTAGGAGTCGTCCTGATACTCCAAAGTACTGCTGGTAACTCCTCAACCCAACTCCCAGCGGCTCTTAGCAGGGGAACCCGTAGTCTAGGTTTAATCCCCTTTAACAACTCCTGATTTGCCCGCTCGGCTTGTCCATTGGACTGTGGATGTGCCACCGAGGCTAGGTCGAGTCTGATGTTATTCTCACCACAAAACTTGGCCATCTCTCCAACTGATAAGTTGGTACCATTGTCTGTAATGATGCTATGAGGGTATCCAAAGCGTGTTGCTATTTTCTTGAAGAATCTCACAGCTGATGCACCGTCGACTCTGCTGACGGGTTCCACTTCCACCCACTTGGTGAATTTGTCAACTGCTACTAGCAGATGGGTCTTCTGACAAGGCGACTTTGAGAAAGGGCCCACCATGTCGAGTCCCCAAACTGCAAATGGCCAAGTGATAGGTATGGTTCTGAGTTCTTGAGCTGGCACGTGGTCTTGCCTTGCGTACCTTTGACATCCATCACAGACTCGAACTATCTTCTCTGCATCCAAATGTGCTGTCAACCAAAAGAACCCGTGTCTGAAAGCTTTTGACACCAAGGATCTAGTGGATGCATGATGACCACAATCTCCTGCGTGGATCTCTTGCAATATTTGCTTGCCCTCCTCTGGAGACACACACCTCTGGTAGACTCCAGTGACGCTTCTTCTATACAACTCACCATTAATGACTGTGTAGGACTTGCATCGCCTGATGAGTTGCTTTCACTTGACTTCATCCTTTGGGAGTTCACCCCGCAGGAGATATGCTAGGTAGGGCTCTGTCCACGCTGGGATTGCTCGTGTTGCTGCTACCAACACCGACTCTGGGTCTAGAAAGGCTAGCTCCTCCTCTGAGGGTAACTTGACTGAAGGATGATGGAGTTCATCCAAGAACACATTTGGTGGTACTTTCTCTCGACGAGAGCCAAGTCGTGATAACGCATCAGCGGCCTCGTTCTTGCACCTGTCAATATGCTCCACTTGATAACCAGAAAAGAACCCGGCTATCTGTTCGACTGCTCTTCTATAAGCCGCCATGTTTGCATCCTTCGAGTCCCAGGTTCCAGACACTTGCTGAGCTACGAGATCCGAGTCTCCAAAGCACCTGATACGCTTGATGTTCATCTCCTTGGCCAGACGCAGGCCATGTAGCAAAGCCTCATACTCTGCCATGTTGTTTATGCAATCAAAATGCAACTGAAGGACGTATGCTAACTTATCTCCCTTAGGCGATGTTAACACCACGCCGGCTCCTGAGCCCTCTAACTGTCTGGACCCATCAAAGTGCATTGTCCAATACTTGGTGCAGGGGGTATTTGGTGAAGATGTAAAATCTGTCCAGTCATTGACAAAATCAACCAAAGCTTGAGATTTGATCGCTGTCCTAGGCTCATATGTGATATGATAAGGACCCAACTCAATTGCCCACTTGGCGACTCGCCCTGTTGCCTCTCTGTTGCGTATAATATCTGCCAGTGGTGCTGAACTCACCACCTTAATTGGATGCTCTTGGAAATAATGCTTGAGTTTTCTACTTGCAAGAAAAACTCCATAAACCAACTTCTGCCACTGTGGGTACCTTTGCTTTGACTCTGTGAGGACTTCACTGATGTAGTAGACAGGTCTCTGCACTGGATACTCTTTTCCTTCCTCTGCTCGTTCCACGACCACTACTGCACTGACAACTCTTTCGTTGGCAGCTACATATAATAGCATGGGCTCCTTATCTGTAGGAGCTGCAAGCACCGGAGCTGTTGACAAAGTTTTCTTCAATTCCTCAAAAGTACGGTCAGCTTCTTCATCCCATAGGAATTTATCTGACTTCTTCAGGAGTCGGTAGAGAGGATCCGCCTTCTCCCCGAGTCTTGAAATAAACCTGCTTAGAGCTGCCACACATCCAGTGAGCTTTTGAACGTGCTTCAGACAAGTCGGCTTCTGCAAGTTATGGATAGCCTTGATTTTCTCTGGATTTGCCTCAATGCCTCTCTCTGAAACAATGAAGCCTAGGAGTTTGCCCGCAGGGACTCCAAAAACACACTTGGTCGGGTTGAGCTTCATCTTGTACTTGCGTAGGTTCTCAAAGGTTTCTGTCAGATCTGCTATCAGAGAGTCAGCTTTCTGAGACTTGACAACTACATCATCCACATAAGCATGAATATTCCTTCCAATCTGTTTTTTGAAACAATTTTGGATACATCTCTGATATGTAGCTCCTGCGTTCTTGAGTCCAAAGGGCATTGTTGTGTAACAAAATGCTCCAAAGGGCGTAATGAAGGACGTCTTCAGCTCATCCTCTATGTTGAGTCTGATCTGGTGGTACCCTGAATATGCATCCAAGAAACAAAGCAACTCTGACCCCGCTGTGGAGTCGATGATCTGGTCGATACGAGGTAATGCGAACGGGTCCTTAGGGCAATGCTTGTTTAGGCCCGTGAAGTCGATGCACATACGCAACTCTCCTGTTTTCTTTGGTACTAACACTGGATTGGCCACCCACTCTGGGTGAAAGACCTCCTTGATGAACTCGGCTGCGAGGAGCCGAGCCACCTCTTCTCCTATGGCTTTCCTCCTGTCATCATGAAACTTGCGCAGACCCTGCTTAACTGGTCTTGCATTAGGATTAACATGTAAGCTGTGCTCGGCGAGTTCTCTCGGGACTCCTGGCATGTCAGATGGCTTCCATGCAAAAACATCCCGATTCTCACGGATGAACTCGATGAGCGCGCTTTCCTATTTATCAGAGAGGTGTGCCCCAATGGTGAACTGCTTGGAAGAATCACCAGGGGTAAAGTCGACTTGCTTTGTGTCCTGAGCTGACTTGAATTTCATCTTCTCCTCTGTGGCCGGCTTCTTAAGGACCGAGTTATCCTCCGGGTCCACGTTTGCCTTGTAAAACTTTAGCTCCTCTTGAGCACAAGCTGTCTCAGCCATAGCTGCATCACCTAACTCACACTCCAATGCCATCTGTCTGCTGCCATTAACTGTAATGACTCCTGCTGGACCTTGGCATCTTGAGCTTCAAGTAAACATAGCATGGTCTGGCCATAAACTTAAAGTATGCTGGTCGACCAAAGAGAGCATGGTATGGACTCTTAAGATCCACTACCTCAAAAGGCATAATCTCTGAACGAAAATTCTCCACTGTACCAAAAGCAACCTCAAGATAAATCTTACCAATGGGTTTGGCCGACTTCCCTGGTACTATCCCATGGAACACTGTCTCTGTTGGAATTAGCTGTCTATCTTGCAGCTGCATCCTCTTGAATGTGTCATAATACAAGATGTTGATACTACTTCCACCATCCATAAGCACTTTGTTCAATGTATAGCCCCCAACTTGAGGTGCCACCACCAAGGCTAGCTGCCCTGGGTCGTCGACTCTTGGAGGATGATCTGCCCGACTCCATGTGATGGTTTGCTCTGACCACCTGAGCCACTGTGGAAGGGCCGGCTCTACTGCATTAACAGCTCTAACCTTTAACTTCTTGGAATGTTTGGACGTACTTGTTGTGAATACATGGTAACTACCACGACTCGGGTTCTGTGGCCGAGTTGTGACATAATATTGACCATTGCCATCATGGAGCTGCTTCGGGTTCTGCTGGAACCCGCCCTGCTGGTTACCTCCTCCTTGGGGTTGGTTTGGATTATTGCCGGCTCCTCCGCCGTTATTGTCGGGTCCTCCGGCTCCATTGTTTCCTCTATACCCACCATTGTTGTTACCTCCTCCTGGCCCTTGGAACCTGGCGCGCTGCAAATCTACGCACTGTCCCAAGGTATGACCGCATCTACCGTTCTTGGCATGTTTAGGGCATGGAATCCTCAAGACCTCCTCTGTGCTTGGAGTACGGCCTTGGTATCCACCAGAATTGTTGTCCTTGCGTCTGACCCCAGTGTTTGTGTTGGCCACTAGGTCAGAGTTGTCTCCATACGGCCGCTTGCCACCACCTTGATTCTGGTTCTGACTCTGACCGTTGCCACCTTGTCCTTTAGTCCCTTCCTCCTGATCCTTTGTTTTGTCTGTGGCAGCGTGCTTATTAGCACCTGCCATGATCTCACCAATCGTAAGGGGAACACCTTGATTCAGGCTCTCCTTCATACGACCTAGCTTCCAACTCAAGGGATTGTAACTGCAATTTCTCTCCATCGCCATTAACACTGAAACTGGTGGGAGTCCTTGTGAGGAATTGATGATCTCTGAAACCCGCTTCATCCAGTGCCTTGCTGACTCGCCTTTCCTCTGAACACACCGCTCCAGGTCCTCGATGGTGCTGAGCTTTTTGCATGTGCCTTGGGAGTTCTGAATAAAAGCCGCCTTCAATTGCTCCCAAGAGTTGATTGACCTAGGAGGCAAGTTGCGCATCCAAACCTTGGCTGCTCCCTCCATCATAAGATACATGAACTTGGCACACAGATTACTTGTGGCATTGCGAATACTCATTGCCATCTCGTATGTACCCAACCAAGAGGTCGGGTCCATGTTGGGCTCATAGTTTGGAACCTTGCGCGGCTCCTTGAAACTGCTGGGGAAGGACTCGGACCTGATGGCATCAGACAGGCACTCTGGTCCTGTTAACACTGGGGAAACACCAGGAGAAGTCACCTCCTCATGCACCCGGGTTGGCTGAGGCGGGTTGGCTGCACCCACTAACGCTCTGTCCCTCTCTGCCTCCCGAGTTCTTGCTGCATCTCTTTCTCGTCGTTGCCTCGCTTCATCAACCACTAGCTGAGCTCGTGAAGTAGTTGGTATGTTTGCACGATTCCTCTCTTGTTCACGACGCCTTGCACTTGTAGAGTTGGCCGGATTGGACTCACCGTGACGACTCCTCGTACCTGAGTTAAAGGGTGTTGAGTGTAGTCTACTTGCATCTGGAAAAGTTGGATACAAAGCTTGCTGAGTCAAAGCTGTCTTCAGCAACTCGATAGCCTCACGAGTCTCCTGTCCTGCTGGTCCCTCTGGTACCACGATATTCTCCAATCTCAGAGTCGCCGCATGAACGTTGTCCATAGGATTAGAGTAATGTCCCTCTGGAGTATGAAATCTGTTAGGCTGAGACCCTAAGCCACCAGATGCTCCTCCTCCGACTCCTCCTTCAGGCGGTGGTCCGTTGGTACGGCTGCCTCCCGGTCCTTCTGGGGGTGGTGGTGGTGGTGGTGGTGGTGGTGCTCCTGTTCCTCCTCCTGCGGCGCCTCCTGCTGCCGATGAGCCTCCTAGTCCGGCTCCTCTGCCTGAACCATTAGGTGTGATGAATAGATTGGTTGGATTGATGTGGACTCCATCATGTAAGCGACTCCTGGCTCTGCGGTGCTGAATTGAAGTAAGCTCCACGCGGCGCCTCCGCACGACTTGAGCTTCATCTTGGACTCGGGCCCGCTCTTCGGCCAGTCTACGGTTTGCTTCTGTGATATCAGCTAGTTGCCTCTCCAACGCAGTACGAGCATTGGTTAACTCGACCGCCCTCTCTGCGGCATTATTTGCATTAATTTCCTTTGTCAACAAAGTTGGATCAAATTGATTCCCAGTGTTTCCAGACATGTAGACTCCCACAACGCGAGCGCGTACTGGCGACTCCTCATAATCATCTTCCTCTATCCCATACCCAAGCCGATCTTCAAACAAGGGTAAGATAGACTCTGAATCTGCATCGTAATCTGAATCTGACTCTTGCAGCATCTCTGCTTGGGGTTCCTTAGACTCGGCGATGATGCCGACCTCTGAAGTTCCGACCGACTCCTCACCATCGGACTCGACGATAACAGTTGGTTCTGATACAGATTCTGCCGAGTTCACGCGAAGACCCGACGCGCAAACCATCCCGACGAACACGTTGATTCCTCCAAAAACAAGCTGGTAGCCTTCGTCGACTTCGTTCATCTCCGAAGTCCAGCCTGAGTCATCGATCTCGGTCTCACCATGCTCATCAGTGTAGACCCGCCCGATAGCGAGTTTCTCCATACCTCGACGAGCAGCTCCAACGATCTCAACTCCTTTTGTCACCATAGGCCCCATGATGGGCGCCAACTGTCGTGGGGTTGTCATGGCAAGTTCTTCCTCAGGGAAGATGAGTTCTGGGGCCATTGGTGATTGAAGTACGTAGGAACGGTTAATCTCGCCAAGGAACAAGGATTTACCCAGGTTCGGCCCCTCTGATTAGAGGTAAATACCTACTTCCTGCTTCTATGTTATTGCTCTTGATTATGTCTCAATTACAAGGACCCGGCTCCCACAACACAGGAGCCGGCGACTTCTCTCTGGTGGCTAGGGTTTCTCTCTACTGGTTCAACTCATCGATCTAAGGTCCAGGACCCTGCTTATAAAGGCTGCCGGGTCTCTGGACTTACAGGCTATACCGAGTCATACTAGAACACGGAGTCCTACTCTACGTCTTGGTCTTCCAAGTTAGACTCCGGGTTGTACCTGGACTCCTTCTTTGGACGAGCCTCTTTCTCCACATGGGCCTTGGTCGGCTTGTCTCCAGCCCAGCCCATGTGACTTGACGCGTGACTCGGCCTTGGCCTTCTTGGTCTTGACGGGTCTACTTTCCGAGTCCATGGGCCTACCTATAAAGTATCCCCCCATCAGATATGTTCAAACCGGATGTACAGCTATTCAGCTTTTGGATGTACAAAAAAAAAAGTTCGTCAAAACCTATCGATATGGGATCTAGTTTTGAAGATCTCGACGCGAGGAGTTCAAAAGTGAAAACGGTTCGTAATTTGGATAACCGGTTCTAAAGATATTTCGTTTTTAAACTTCGGTTCAAAAAAAATAAAAGGAAAAACTACCCTCCCACCGAGTACAAGTAAATAGAAAACGGAGTGCAAAACACGTTGACAGCGGATGTACAAGTAAGTTTAAACCCGAAGTACAGCTATGTTCAAACCGGATGTACAACTATTCAGCTTTTGGATGTACAAAAAAAAGTTCGTCAAAACCTATCGACATGGGATCTAGTTTTGAAGATCTCGACGCGAGGAGTTCAAAAGTGAAAACGGTTCATAATTTGAATAAGCGGTTCTCAAGATATTTCGTTTTTAAACTTCGGTTTAAGAAAATAAAAGAGAAACTCCCTCCCACCCGTACCCTTCCTTTTCTCTCTCTTCCTCCCCACTTTAACTCCTGTTGCGACACGTGGCGAATATTCAAACAAAAGAACAAAGGAGAAGGTGCCACTTGGCGCGAGGACAACGGAGGAAAAGTTCCCTTCGCGAAGGGTTCCCTTTTTTTAGTGATTTCCATCTTCCGTTGAAGAAAAATAAACATCGATCCTGCGTGCTGTGGGTCATCTGTCCACTCTTTTTAGCAGAGCCTCTGAAAAAGAAAGACTCGATGAGAAAGAAGATTGGGCTAATTTATGTGTTCCTTGTTAACAGGCCGGCCCATAATCTTCCGACCGCTCGGAATGAGAATGGGCGCCACTCCTGGGAGCTCCTATATGGTGCCGTCAGGCGACACCATTCGCAACTGTAGCCTCAACCAGGAGCTTCAACACCGTTTTTTTACTCACTTTTTGCGTTTTTAGAAAGTTTCTTAATCTGAACATTTTTAAATATAAACTAATTCAAAACTGAACTTTTTTTTAATCTGAAATATTTTTAAAGCTTGAACAATTTGCAAAACTGGACAGTATTTTAATCTAAAATATTTTTTAGAATCTGAAGAATATTTTAAAATCCGAACTTTCTAAAAATGTGAACAATTTCAAATTCGAACCATTTTTTCAATTTTGAACATTATTCAAAACCGCACAATTGTCAAGTGGAACAATTTTCAAAATGAACATTTTTTTAAGTTTAAACTATTTTGAAATCGGAACATTTTTCAAATTTGAACAAATTTAAAATTTGAAAAAAATTCAAAACTGAGAAATTTTCAAGTGAACATTTTTCAAATCTGAACAATTTTAAAATTTGAAAAAAATTCAATTTTGAACATTTTTCAAACTGAACAATTTTAAATTTTGTACAAAATTTCAAAACTGAACATTTTAAAATATATATAAGTGACAAAAATAAAAATAAAATAAACAAAAGAAAGAAAAATAGAGAAAGAAAAAATTAGAAACAAACCCGCCAAATGGGCCGACCCATCAGCAGGATCCTTCCGGTGACCGGATCAAATTGCGTCGCTGCGGGGCGATATGAAGGATTTGTGGCCTCTCCTACAGATGTACATAGAACCACATCGGTGATGTTCTAGCTTGTTTTGCTACTACCTCATAAATGGCAGAGGCAACTACAGTGCCCGAAGGTCTGCAATTTGCTTTTACTTATGGTTACCAGCGTGTGATATTGGCCTCAGATGATGGTGGTGAGAGGGCTTCATGCCCCAGCTAAAGATCGCTCTGACGTGGGTGTTGCGATCTCGGTTGTCACCAGTTTACTAGTTGTCTTATCGACCATGTTAATCATATTTGTCATGAAGGAGCAAATATTTTAGATAGGGTGTGGTTCCTGAGTGTATTGTTCAAATTTATTTTTTGGGGGCAATGTAGGCCCAGGCCAATGCCAGTGTCGGCCCGTGCGGCCGCACGTGGCCCATAATTTTTGGGGCCCTAGAGTTTTGACATAGTCTTATGTATCGGTACCTAAATTTGAAGGGAATTGGGCTGATTCCTAGGCGCTGGGCTACATCAAGTATGGCGTCTTCAACTTGTAGCGTTGATCACGATTACCAGGCCACCACCGTTTCGCTCGCTGGCGAAGGAATCCAAGAGGCGCCATCGCTCGCCAGTCGCCAGAAGTGAATCCCGATTTCCCCAGGCGTTTTTACTCACAAACGAATCGAAGATGGAAGAGGCGAACGGAAAATCGATCTCTAGATCGATCGCATCGGCGCTGGCGCCTGGCTTCATTCCTATTCTTGCGTTGATCGGCTGATCGCCAATTCGCCACACGGCCACAACAGGTCGTCTCCCCTAAGTCCTCGGTACTTCTCTTATTCAGTTATGAATTCCTGAATCCTGATCAAGTCTCGTAATAAACTTATGACAGTACAGAACGGATCGCTTTCATTGTAATGTGTTCATCTATTTGTATCTTGTGTTGCAACAATACAAATTTGAGTCACCAATTCATCATTGCAAAATATCCATCTGGTTCTCAGAAACGTAAGAGAAAGAAATAGAACAAGCTTTACTAAAATCTCAAGAAGGTGCAATGGACAAATTTATCAGAAAAGAATCATCACAAGTGTCATCCGGTAATCAGTCAGCTGATCCTTCTACACTTACACTTGCAATTATTCTTTACAATCATCTGGCGATGGTCAGATGGAGACAGATAATATTGAGGTAGACGAAGATCATATAGATGTTAACTGAAATAGTTCACCTATTCCGGATGTTGACGATGATGTTCATCTGAGCTCGCTTCTCTTCTTGCTCATCCAACTAAACATAAATAGATTATTTAAATCCTTATAGCCCGCTTACGTGGTCTTATTGTACTTGCTCTGATAGCGGTGACGGAGGGGAGAGGAGGACGGCAGGGGCGTGTGGGTAAGGGATTCGAAGACCGAGGCGGAGTGCGAGGGCGATGACAAAGGAAGGTGAGGTGGAGAGCAATGCTGATGGTGGATAGGGCGGCGGCGATGGGCCATGGCCGAGGAAGGCGCTGGCTTGAGACGCGCTTGCCATATGGAAAATTACGGGTTTGGCGGTGATTATGCTAATATGTTGTTTTTTTATATTAGTGGTGACGTTGATATATGCTAGCCAATAGTTTTCACCAGCGGTCCAACTCCATCTGATTTTTTGAAACTACCTATCGAAACAAATAAAACCATAAACAACAAAGGCAGAAAAGATATTGTGTGCATCAAGCCATCAACACATCATTTTATGAATATAACTTTATGCCATCTTTGATTATGGTTTTGCATTTATTCATGCATGTAATTCCATACACTACATGGGTGGGCAATGTGCATGACACTCATCTACAGAATGAAAACACGGTGTGCCCAATCGATCATTGAGGCAGCAGACGCAGTGGAGAGTCCTCGGTTCACCCATGTCCTTACAATCCCTATAAACACAAAAATTTAAATGTAATTTGCTCTCATCTACTGGCGAGGCCACCGTAGTCGCATGTGCATGACCGTCCTGCAGATAGTTGCTTCGTGCATCAGAACGACCTATCACATATTGTGAAAGCGCAACACAGTAGTTTAGATAGATGTCATATAGGTAGAGGGGATGCTCCACAAATATAAATAATACGATAGCGATCATATGCTTACATTGTCCGAGTACAAGAAAACACCCGATGAACAAAATAGCAATCGCGTACACCACGATGCTCTTCTTCATGAAGTATCTAATTTGTACACTATATGTGAAAATGTTTTTTGATGGACTATATATAACGGAACGCAAGGGAGGCAATGGCCATGACTCCCCCTAGCCCCCTTTATATATACGAACGTTGTCAATTGATAAATGGGTATGATTGACAATCCATATACATTCATGACAGAGAGCCTGCCAGCCATACGATATTTAGTGCGAGACGATCTGCAAATCGCAGAGTTATCTCTACTGCTATTAAAAGAGCAAACATTATCTTTTCTAAACATAACGTACGACCTCACGATCTGCCCCACTAAATTAGATCTAACCATGAAGATTCAAACTAACCCTCACCGAAAATATGTTTAACATTTTACACGGGCAGACGAAAACTCTACCAGCAAACGAAATCCGCACCTGGCGTCCACGGCCAGGGAAAACACACAGTCAACCGGAATCAACATGTCCTTCTCTGCTTCCTGCGGGGACCCCTTCAGGCACCAAGTCACATCGTGTGTCCACAAGTAAGTCCGGCTGTGTGAAGCGCAAAGCAGAAGCGTGTGTACTGGGAAGTGGGAAAAGCGGTCATTAGCCTAAATCGGCAAGTAAGGATATGCATGCTCATTATTGTTTGGTGTCGAAAACAACTTTTCACCTAGTCCATCCTCCGTAGTGGCTCAAGTTCAACCAGTGACGAAGGACAGTCCAAAATGTAGGTATGACAGGGTCAGAAACATATATCTCTACTTAGTTAGAATCATTTGGGGGGGGAATCGCCCCCATCCTCCATGGTGAGCTCTAAAAATAATTTAATATTTTTATGAGTATGTAAATTTTAGTTGTCTAAAGCAGCTAAAATTAATTATCAGGAATAGTTTTATAAGGGCATTATTTATTTAATGTTTGGCGAAAGCCTTTTATCTAAAAATATATATGTGGCTGGAGCTTCGTGAGCGAAATAATTTATGTAGCTGGAGCTTTGCGAGCAAAAGAAGGAAAAACAAATGGGCCGGCCCATATGGGGCGATCTGTGTAGGCGAAAATGAGATAGTGCCTAGGGTTGGCCTTCCACCGAACCCAATAATATATATTACTCTGTAGTCCACTACTGTAGTATGGAAGACCATCACAGTAAGAGTCCGGAACCTTTCCAAAAACAGAAAGGCCTGCGCTTTCCCCACCTAGCTAGCCTTCTCTCCATTTTCGCGAAAAAATAGCCTTCTTTCCATCCTCTCCCCCAAACCCAATTCCACTCCTAGTCCCGCAAGTGCAATCGATCGAGCTCTCAGCGCCTTCGCCTCAGAGGCCAACTTAGGCCATGTCGTCAACCACCTCCAGGATCTTCGTCGACACAGCGAGCGGCACTACACCCTCAAGATCGAAAACTATTCTAGCACCAAGAGTAGAGACTTCCTCAACGGAGCCGAAAAGTGCGTCCTGTCGCGCTCATTCACCATCGGCGGCCACTTCTGGCGCATCGCCTACTACCCCAATGGGATTGACATGTGCTGCAAAGCGCCCTGTATCACCCTCTACCTCGTGCTCCACGAGAGGGTGCCCGGCAAGTTGGTGAAGGCGTGGTTCCACTTCCGGCATGTGCCTTCGATGGATGAGGAGGAGCATGGCCACTACGCGACGTGCTTCCCCACGAAGAAGAAGACCAGGCTGGACGCGCATTTCGACTCGGGCGAGGTGCGATTCGAGAGCCACAGGATCCAGGGGTGCGAGAAGTTCATCAAGAAGAAGGAGCTGGAGCCATGGGAGCTAGGGGGATGACTCGTTCGCGATCAGGTGTGACATCGCCACGGGTTTGGCACCAATGATGCCGAGGACCGTCTCCGTGCTCCCGCTAGACCTGGGCCAGCACCTGTGGGATCTCCTTAGTGCCAAGAAGGGTGCGGATGTCGAGTTCACTGTTGGCTTCAAGACTTTTGCAGCACACCGGAGCCTGCTCGCGGCCAGGTTGCTGGTCTTCGCCGCTGAGCTCTTTTGGTTGATGCTCTATTGCAGGAGCGATGGAGGTAGGATCCGCGTGGCTGACATGGAGGCCAGGATCTTAGAGGCGCTGCTCCAATTCGTGTACACCGACTCGTGGCCAGAGATGGCCGAGGAAGACAAATGTACCATGGCGCAACACCTGGTCGTGGCGGCGGACCGGTAAGGTACGGAGAGGCTGAAGTCAATCTGCAAACACTAAATGTGCTACCACATCGTCCTGGGCACGGTAGTGAACATCCTTACGTTAAAATAATTTTGTTAGCGTGTTATTCTATTTTCAGTGGAAAGTCCTGCATATTTTACAAAATTCGATGTAACTCGATTTTCATGTTTAATTCGATGCAACAAATTTTTATTTTATATAAGGGCATGTGTACACTAAATGATTACAAACATATTGCATAAGAGAATATTAAATATAAAAATTTACATACGCAATCGTACTAGAATTCACATCATTCTGTTTTCATTGATGATTACTCTAAACAGTATTGTTTCAGTACCAAGTACAACGAATTTGAACTTAGCTAAATTTTCACTTGCTAGACAAATTTGGTTGCGAAAAATTAGTCTTTTTCATTCAGTCTATGCTCCAAAAAATTTCTATAATTATATACTTAATTAATCATACACTAGAAACCACTATCGAGATATTTATTAGATGAGAAGTGATTCTACCTGACTTGGTTAGGGTAGTGAATGTACAACCCAACCATCCATGTTCAAATCCTAACGGACACAGATTTGGATTCTTATTATTTCAAAAAAAAAATCATTATAGAGGCTTCCCCTATCGTATTCCTTAAAAATATATTTTATTAGATCGCGCTGCTTACAAAATATTTACCATACATACCTATTAATTATAAATATTCTGTATTGTAGAAAAACTATTTTAGAAATGATTTCTCTTACAAAATAGAGTTTAAATATTTTAATGATATTCAGTAAAAAAAATCAACTATTTTAGTAATATTGTTGGCTTTGTCATCAAACTATTCTACTCCCTATGGTTTGGTTTATAAATCCACGCATATCCCCATATGATCAACTGATGAATTCCGAGATATATGTTAAAAAATATACCATCAGAAATTTCCAGACGTTATACTTTTACATGATATAACTTTTGTTTTATAGATTTCGTACATTTGAAAAAGCAGCGTAGGTATACGGGCATGCCTTATACAACGAACTGGACAAATTAACGAATAGAAATAGTTTACTCATAATACTACAAATTTGATCTAAAATTGTATAAAAAATTAGTACAAATAAAATGTATACAACACAAATCTGTACCCGACCACTTGGTTATCATGGGCTTGTACGATATGGCACACATAACTGTTGATAGATATGCTCGTGGCAGCGGGCCGGTGCGGCAGGAGAGAGGCTGAATTCAATCTGCGAACACCAATTGCGCTACCACGTAGTCCTGGGAACAACGGCGAAAATCCTTGCGTTAGCCGAGTTGCACCACCGCCAGGGGCTCAAGGGCCCTTGCATCGATTTCCTTCTCACTCCTGGGAACCTGACGGCGGCAATGGCGGGGGCCGTCTACGAGCATCTGAAGATAAGCTTCCCGTCGCTTTCTTAGGAGTTGATTTTCATGTGTGACACGGTATATCACTAATAATTGATCGGTGTACATTATATAGTACTTTGCTAGGCTGCTAGCAGTGGTGTGGATTCACTTATCCTTGTCCTTATGTAGTGTTGTGAATAGTATGCATATTCAGATAGCTTGGTACTCGGATCCATGGTTTTAATTTGGACTTGTGGGATGAAGTAATTAGTGGTAATCCACTTCACATGTATATATACTCCATCATATGACTGCATTCTCTTGTTCGGTGCTCTGATCCATTCTACAAAAACATGGTACAATACAACAGAATGGAAGTTCATACATGTTAATTAAAATGGCATATTTCTATAGTAAATTACTGGAGGGGCGGCGAGTTTTTTCCATCAGTCAAGCATGAATTTTACATGTTGAAACTAAACACCGCTTGGTTTGGCGAGTTAAAGAACACTTTACTAAATTGGTATCCCTTCCACGAACTTTTAAATTATGCAAAATGTCATCCTCCATGAAACCCCAACATTGCTTTAGATATGTCGTTATTTGCATATTAACTTCGGGGGCGCTTGTCTTCATGTGTTTTTGTTTTTCCTTTTATTTTCTTGTATCCTCTTTTGGTGGAAATTTGCTATGTGCCTCCAGTACTGATGTGAGAGTCTAATGGAGACCGTTCCCACTTCAATTTATGATTCTAGACATGAACCTTATACCAGTCTGGCCTACATGACCCACAATGTTCAGGCCCTGAAGTTTTCATCCAGTTACATAATGTCTAGATGCCCCAACATTGGTTCAACGTGCTAGGTTTTCTTCTTCCAGCTTTCATGAACACATGTTGTAGTACAATGGCCCAGTCCGACCAATTCTACTAGATCATTTTGCTGCTATTCATAACTTCATATAATAGGTGGGGATTTTAACATGTTTAGATTCCGGCATGAAAAGAGCAAATATCGTTTCGACGAGCATTGGCCTTCCCTATTCAATGTTGTCATTGATAGTTTGGATTTGCGAGAGGTGTCTATGAAATGGGAGACGGTTCACTTGGGCGAACTCTCTCCCAGAGCCGACATATGAGAAGCTGGACCGTGTGCTTATGCATACCGATGGGAGTCAAAATACCCCTAGTAACTGTACGTGCCCTAGAACGTATTGAAACCCTGTCAGATCATGCCCCTATTCTTTTATCCACTAGTCCGTCAATCCACATGGTACACACCAATTCAAGTTTAAGTTGGTTACATAGTGATGGTTTTTACGATTTGGTGAAAAAGGTGCGGAAAAAACAAGTAACAGGCGGTACACCAATCAAAAGGTGGAATAACGAAATTCACGCTACGCGAAAATACCTTGGAGGATGGGCGCACGCGCGATATATACTACTGATAATCTTAAAAAGGAAAAGAGTCGGCTAACAACTATCATTGATGAACTCGAAAAAATTGCGGAAGGATGTCCTTTGTCGGTGCAAGAGATTGAACTGAAAAGTCAATCAAATGCAATGTTAGCACACCTACTGCATGAAGAGGAACTCAAATGGTACCAGCGATCAAAAGCCCGATTTATTCTTGAAAGATATTCGAATACAAGATACTTTCATAATGTCACAACTGGCAGACATAGGAAGAAACTTATTCATTCTCTGTAACAAGATGAGGGTATGATTGAGGGCCATGAACAACTCAAATTATATATCACAAAATTAAAAAGGGTTGTTTGGGTTTCCAGAGGAAGGTAACTTCTCCCTCAATGAATCCGAACTGACGATATCCCCAAAGTTTTCGATGAAGAAAACACCTTCCTTACAGCACCCTTTTATGAGGAAGAAGTGAAGAAGACGGTATTCCAAGTGGAACGTAACAAGGCCCCTGTTCCATATGGCTTCAGTAGAGTTTTACCAAAACTTTTGGGACGTCATTAAACAATACCTTATACATTTGTTTGGATGTCTTCATGCCGGGCAACTAGAATTGTTTCGTCTTAATTTCAAGGAGATCATTTTGTTGCCTAAGATTACATATGCAGTAAGGATCTAACAATACAGACCCATCCGTCGTCTTAATGTTAGCTTCAAAAATTTTACTAAGACTGCAACCATTAGACTGACTTCGGTGGCTGATCATGTGATTAAACCGTGCCAAACTGCAGTCATGCAAGGTAGGAATATCCATGATGGGGTAGTCATACTATATGAAACGTTCCATGAATTACATCGGATAAAGCTTAATGACGTGCATAGGATTCAAATGCGTTACAAATACCAAGATTATATTTGCGGTTCACATATTGTCTCATTACGTCGGACTGTTAATTACAAGTAATAGGATGCTGGGGCGTCCCTTGTGGCGCCTCCTGGCCGTACGCTAGCGCTCAATCTTGGGCCTAATCACAACCCAATTTTATTTTATTTTTCTATGTTTGTACATTGGTTCGATTTGGATTAGAAGAAAACACATCATAGTGAACGGAGGTCGGCAGCTGGGACTGGAATTATCAAGTATCGATATTTGCACGAACTAAATTGACGGAAGAGGTTGTAGCCAATAACCATCAATTCAGATAAATGAGTCCTAGGCCGGTACTATTTATTGTTGTTCCACCCAAGCCGGTTTTTCATCCTGTCCAATAATTTCCAACAAAGCCCCCTAAAATAAGAAAAATAACCTATAGACAACGATATCAGAGCTCCATTGTCTAGGTCAAGATAACCATTTACTCTTGCACCCTCAATCACTACATTAATACGACATTTGCAATGTACGAACATATAGAACCAATGGTCATATCCAAATCGGTACAACAACAATCTAACGAACTGCAGTGTCAAGTATCCAAATCGGCACAATAATAATGTAAAAATGTTCAGATACAGAAAGGAAAATGATTATCATAGAGGTAAGGTGTCATCAGCAAGCCTTCAACTTATTATTGTAACTTGATTAGAATTGTTTCACTACGAGAGCATACGAGCTAGTATAATATAGTAGCGGTCTAGCGGGTCAACGAGAGAAATCAGCATGAAGAATTATGGTGAGGCGTACATCAGCTCTCAATGGAAATGTAAACAGTTGTTGTGATCGTTGTAAACAAATAAGATGCCTTCAGCCACTTGAACAACCTCTTCTGCTGCAAAACAGAAATAGATCATGAGCTATTTTACGGTGATTGGGACGGTACCCGTGGTACCGCCCGGTACCGTCGAGTATATTTTTTCTAGCCGTTAATTATGACTTAATTTGTTTTAGCCGGTGATTAAAACATAATAAAGTCCACCGAGTTCCTTTTTTTTTTTACTTGAAGTCCCCGTTCCTGTTTGATCAATTCATCAGCTCATTCATGGCGATTCAGTTGCTCCTTGTCCTGTTACTCCTCCTACTACTAGTGGCAGCAGCGCCATGCTCACTTGAAGCAGCGCCGCACCAGCGGCATCATATCGTACTGGTGGCCGGCTACGCCACCAACGAGCTTGAAGCGCGCCTCACCGAGCTCTACCAGCCATCGTCGCCACGCTGCGGGGAGCGCAAGGGCAAGGGCTGGTTCCGCCTCTACCTCAACCACTCGGCTCTCCAGGACCACGACAACGTGCCGTGCTTCGCCGAGCAGATGACCAGCGTGTACGCCGCCGCCTCCGACGACTACTTCAACATCCCCGGAGTGGAGACGCGCGTGCCCTTCTTCGGATCCACACAAGCCTCTTCGGCTATCCCGATCCAGACCGCAAGTAAGATTCAGCTGACCGTGGTTCAATTTTGCCAGTCAACAATTCCCATTATATAAAATTCAGATGAAATTTATCGCCTCGATTGCTTAGGAATTTCTCCTACGTGAATACGTTCGTGGAGCGGCTAGAGAAGGTGGGGTACCGGGACGGCGAGACCTTGTTCGGCGCGCCCTAGGACTTCCGGTACGATCGTCGCGCCGGCGGGGCACCCGTCCGGGGTCGGTGACGCCTTCCTCCGAGCGCTCAGGAGCCTCGTCAAGAGGGCAAGCTGGCTGAACGAGGCAGGCCAGTGACGATCGTCACCCAGCGCGGGTGGATCGCCGACGTACCGATTACTCGTCCGGCAGCCGCTGGCCTGGCGCCGACGCTTCGTGCCCATCGCGGCTCCCTACGTGGTCTGACGCTTTTCTGATAAAAAAAACGTGGTCTGCCGCTAGGTACAGGTCCCACATAATTTGGTATAGTTCCTACCTAATTTCGATACTGTCCCCATATTTTTAGTACCGTCACGTATCGTCAGATTGGTACCGTCTATTTTAACATCATTAGATCGGACTAAATGGACGGTCTCTAAAATTACCAACCACCGTAAAACTTATTTGTTTGTTAGGTTACATCATTCCACCACTAAACGACAATAACACACCATTCCTGAGTAGAAAAAAAAAAAGGACTGCGTAGGTCTTTATATGCCATATGCGAAATTTTATCCACATAGGAAAAACCATTTGTTTATGTCAATAAGGATGCACCATTTTTTTGCTCGTGCGGTAAATCATTCTAGCACGAGTGATGTTGCCCTGACATGTGCGTGCCAACGCAAATGCTTTTCCCATGCACATCCCTCGTGTTAGTACTATGCTGTCAGTTTGACTACCGCTTCTTTGAAACAACCCGGAATGCGTCTGATAGGAGAGAGTAAAAATACCCTACCCAACGTTTCCCCAAACTCTCCCTATATATATGTCCGGCTCGCTCAAAGTCAGTTCATATATATATATATATATATATATGGGCTAAGTATAGACAGTGGCGGAGCCAGGAATTGAACTGAGGGGGGTCGAAACTAAGCTCTAAAATTTGTTTTGACTGAAAAGAACAAATGTATTCAACAAAAGAGGTACAAACAGATTCAATTTGCATATTTCATCAAGTACAACAACAAAATGACTATAAAGAACAAGAACAACAAAATAGAGCTACATTTTGATAAGATAGTATCATACCATTAAGTTGCATCTAAGCTTGGAAGACGAAAGCCCCGAGGAAGATGACCTCTACGGTTACTGTAGGAATGAAAGCGTAGCATAATCTTCTTGTCATCAATTTTGGCAAATATATCTTTCTCAACATAGCAAATCATCAGATCATTGAGCCAATCATCCCCTATCTTGTTCTGAAGAGATGATTTTATAATTTTCATCGCCGAGAAAACCCTCTCAATTGATGCTGTTGCCACAGGTAATGTCAAAGCAAGTGTAATAAGGCGGTAGACCAATGGATAGGTCTCATGGAATCTCTTCTGAATAAACTTGAGAGCAAGATCACTCAAACTGTCACAAGCTATGAAATCAGGACTTCTCTTCATCACATCAACATATATGTCCAGTTCACCAACCAATAGAGAACAATCATATGAAGAGAAATCAGCAGAGTACATGGTTGCAAGCTCAACTAGCATATCATTATCAAAGTTGCTGAACGAGTCTCTAGGATCAAGGCATGCAGTGCACAATAATAGGCGTGTAGAAGCTTCAGAAAATCTATGATTCCTCTCAACTATGTTTCTATCAAGCACCTCATTAAAGATTTCTACCTTGTAATGATGCAAGCAAGTAACCATCTTGCGTGAGCTCCTTGGGTAACCCCTAGCTGCAATGTTATCATCCATATTCGGTACTGTAATATTTCTTCCACCACAGAAGTTAGTAGCAGCAAGCAATAGAGGCTCCCATCAATCATCTCTCAATTTCTGCAATTCATTTTTAATTGAGACAATCATATTCATGGCAGCGGCACTGCAGCGGCGCGGGCGTGGCGGGGCAGGCAGGGCGCGGCGGGCGTGGCGGGTTGCGCGGCGGGCGGGGCAGGGCGTGGCGGGGCGCGCGGCGGGCGGGGCAGGCAGGGCGCGGCGGGGCGCGCAGCGGGGCAGGGCGTGGCGGGGCGCGCGGGGCAGGGCGCACGGCGGGCGGCGGCGCGGCGCAGCGGGCGTGGCGGCGGGGCAAGGCGCGCGGCGGGCGTGGAGGCCGGCGGCGGCGGGGCAGGGCGCACGGCGGGCGTGGCGGCCGACCGGCGAGATGTGCTGGGTCCTGGGTGCCTGGGTTGGGTTCGCGAGCAACGATTCGGCCAGTAGTAGTAGTAGCTATTTTTTTTGTCGCTAAATGTGAGCCGGGTCGGTCGACCCCCCTCGACCCCCTGCTGGCTCCGCCAGTGAGTATAGAGTAGAGATTCCCTACACCCGAGCTTCAGTGCTCCCGCCATTTAAAAAAAATCAAAAAAACATATTTAGAAGATTCACAAAATTCTGAAAACATCATGCATGTTCGTAAGGATGTATACTATAAGGGTGTAAAATCTTAATGTGAAATACTTTGTATTACTACCTACACAAAAATGACAAATTTACAGATCTGATTATACTTAACATTGCATAATTTTAAATTTCCAAATTTGTCATTTTTATGTAGATTATAATGTAAATATTTTGTACTGAGATTTTGCACGTTTATAGTATAACATCCTTACGAACATGTATGATTTTTTTAGGAAAATTTAAAATGTCAAATATATTTTTCGAATTTTTTAAAGTGGTAGGAGCACTCGAGTTCGGGAGGCACTATTACTTTCGGCTAAGTATGAGGGCGTCCAAGTATGTCTGTGTTGTTTGTCCGGCCCATGTTACACCACATTTATCTTTCTTTTTTCTTCTTTCTTTTTTGTTTTGTCCTCTCTCCTATGCATGTCAGCGGACGTCCGCCCCGGTGCTAAGCACTTGTTTTCTTAATGCATGCCGACCCGGCGTATTTTTGTGTCAGCTCGTACGCATGGCTACGTAGAACCGCTGTATGCGTGGCGAAGACGGACTAACCGTCCCCTGCATCCCTACTCTCTCCCTCTACACTAATCACATGTAAGTGATCCGAAAATTTTAGGAGATATGGTTGGGCACACACATTTTTTAGAGTCCAAAGCGGATGATCCGAATGTATCCGCGAACAATTTAGGGACCAAATTTAACCATTGTGGTTGGAGATGCTCTTACCCTGTACCGTGCAAAGTAGTACAAGATAATTCCCAGCTTTAAGTTAGTTCGTTTTAACCTTGGGTCGTTTTCGCCGGCTCAGTATTTCAGAGGTGCTCATAGGGGTAGGGTGTGCGTGTGTGCGTTCATAGGGTTGAATGTATGCGCGTGTATGTAAACGTCTGTGTTGTACTGTGTCTCGCAAAAAAAAAATCTTGGGTCGTTTTCCAGCGTGGAAGGTCGAGACCTGTTTTTTTTCTTCCTTTTAGTTCTGACTTGTAAACTTTTTGGCCTTTTGATGGCCACCCCTCCTTCTTAATATATCACATGGACTGCATGGTTCAAAAAAACAACAACAAAGAGACGGAACAATATTTGATCAATCTTTGAGATAACAAATACAATTCCCGAGCGCTCCGTGGCCTGCTAACGCGGCCAGCTTAACTATGACGATTGTGGTTTCGAAATGCTCACGATTAATTACTCCCGTGGGTTATGTCGCGGGACACCTCCGATTAAGTTGTGTGACCGTTTCCGCCGTCTTCGCTTCGAGTTCTACATGCATAATGTTGTGGTGCGTGCACAGTGGCAGAGCCCGTGGCCTCGTCGGTACACACGCCGATGGAAGCATGGCCTTTGCTCCAGCCTCATTCGCCCTCGCCATCGTGGCTCGTCAGTTTTGAACAGCGAAAATGAGTGTCTCTGAAGTAACACGATGCAATCTACTTGGCTAGAACTTCTAAACGACTAGCATCTCCGTTGGAGTGTGCAAGGGGTAGCCTCGTAGGAGTATGCTGCAAGAAGACAAATGTCGGTGTAAAACCAACTAACGCTCAAGTGATAAGTCTACGTAGCCGGTGGGGCGTCGTACCTCAGCCTGATGGCGACTATACGACAGTCAACATGGGAGTGGCGTCATCTTACAGACACGAAACGAAGCAATATTGGGTGCCGTTCGGAGCTTGTGTATGGCAGGGCTGGGCCCATGGGTGTGCGACCGCAGAGGACCCCAAATTTTGGGAGCCCAAAAATTCCATACAGGCTATATAGACATACTAGCCTCACATCCAAAAAATGGCAGCCCAACCCGAGTGCACTCATGTGCCGGCCCATTTGATTTTCGATTTTTTCATTTTTATTTTGTTGTTGATTTTTATATAATATTTTCTGTTTTTGGATAAATATATAAATAATTTTTTGAAGACATGAATTATTTTTGAAAATGTTTGATTTAAATGATTCAGATTTTGAAAAAAAAATCATTTTTAGATATAGTTTAGATTTTGAAAATTGTTATCTTTGGAAATGGTTCAGATTTTTGAAACTACTCATATTTTGAAAACGGTTGACCTTTTGAAAAACGTTCATTTTTGGAAATGGTTCAGATTTGAAAAAATTTGAATTTATAAAAAATGTTCCTCTTAATTTTTGTTTCTTGAAATTACCCGAAAAAGAAAAAAGGAATAACAGAAGCAGAAAATAAGGCAGAAAAAAAGAAGAAGAAAAACGGAAATGAAAAAACAACGGCCAAAATAGGCCGTCCTATGGCCCATGCCGCTGCGGGCGAGGCGGTACTCCAGAGCAGAGGTCCGTCTGCGTCTCTGCCAAACGGGCAACGGGTCGGACTGGGCCTTAATCGATCAATTGATGTTTTTTTTGGTGTGAATTCGATCGATGGATCTTTTCCATGCAGCGACGGTGGACGCCATCTAAAAATGCAGCGATACGAGCATCATGGAGGCATCAGCTATATGTATTTTTGTTCTTGCCAACACCACCTCCTCACTTTTTTCGTCTTCTGGCCGAGTCGTTGTTCTTGGCCATCGGCAAAACCGACTCCACGAATTGGATCCAACTAGTAGATGTGTGCATCTCCGCCCTAGTAGTGTGTTGGTATATCTTAATACTCCAATTCCGTTCAATTCCTAAAGGGATTAGTCCTCACCATTTTGGAGTCATCATCAGAAACACCGATGCCTAAAAGTGTAATAAGAAAAGAAGAAAAAAAAAGAATTAATTCTATCTCAAAGAGGGGCTATGGACAAATCTATTATTAAAGAATCACAAGCGTATTTTGGTAATCAATCAGTCGATCCGTCAACCCAAGATTATAAGGAATTTTTTTAGTTGCAATAACACTAAAAAAAAGGGGTGGCTAATTCTCAGTCGACTGATGTGCACGCAGCCACGCACACGATCGAGTGGAACAGGTTCCATATTCCAAGCTGATCGACTCGTGTATGCATATACGAGGGTGGCTCGATCGATCAAATACGTACCAGATGCTAGGTGCCGGCTCCTTTGACATTTACGTACGTGCATGCACATGGCTCATGTATTCGAGGGTGGCTCATTATTTTCTTCATTTGAATCCATTCAAGGGAGGGACACTGTAACAAAACTATCCCATCCTAATAAATATTTCGGTGCGACATTTTTTCATCAAACAGGTATGTTGTGATAGTTTGCATTAGTTAGTCGTTTAATTTCTCCTTTGACGATGATGTTGTTCAAAATTTGTAGGCAAGTGAGCTAGCTGTGCCCGTACGTACGTGCCACCATCTATCTGCTAATTTCTTGTCCACAGGCGGGCCACATCAATGATTTTGAGCCGCATGCATGCAGCCGGGCCAGGTGGAGGAGTACAAAGTGTCTGCTGCGGCAGAGAGAGCCTCAGCCTAGCCAGCCAGGGAGAATAATGGGACGCACGTACGCCTCACGGATGGATGATCGTGGTCATATGATGGATGGATGGATGATCTAGCTAGCGGAGAGATCGAATCCGTCAACCCATGATCTCGACGCGACAGGGACACCCACTCCCACGCATGCACTCTTTGTCTCTTTCCTTAACTGCATCTTCATCCCGTTCAGGGCAACGACCATTTTCGGGGTGAAAGCACGGTCGCCCAGTGCAGTGCGGCCCACCTGCTTTATTTCCATGCCGTGGGTCCAGGAACACGCGCGGCGTTAGCCTACTTTACTTACTTTTTTTTTTTTTTTTGCTTCTAATTAAACAATAAACTTGTAAGCTCAAATCATGTCAAAAATGGACAAAAACTACTGTGGAAAAAACAAAAAAAATTCCAAAAAACTAGAGAGGCTCATGCCGCCCTGGACCCATCCACCCACTGGCCGGAGTGAACCGCGCGCCACCGTCGATCTGTAACATGTATTCATGTCAGCTGCAGACTATAATAATGCAGACACTTAAGGAAATGTTTTGTATAGTTCAGCTTGTTCCGCAGCAAACAAGTTTGCGTGACAAATTGAAGCTCAACATGAATTCACCAAATACTCGTAGCATTCTATATGGAAATCATGTCTAGTTCAATCATATGCCCTCAGGAACCGGGGAACTACTCACAACGGTAAAACATGATCATGACACAATCTAAAAATATACCTATACCAGAGAAAAGAATAACAGGTGTTGACCAGTCGCATGCAAACAACACCAAAAAGCTATCTCGGGTTCCACTCCACACTAACTTTGAGGTGGATGAAGTCGATCCTGGTAATGCAGTTGGTGTTGTTGGTGTAGCTGGTGATGGAGGTTCTCCTCCCCACGTCAACGAGGCAATGGGGTGGAGGAGATGTGCTCGGAGGAGATTCTGAGAATGGTTCCAACTCTAGTTATACTCATGCATCGCCACGCGTAGAATCTGTTTTCTTGTTTGTCCCAGAATGCTACCTATGGTCATATGAGAAAATATCCGAAAGTATTTATAGTTGCTATTTTTCTAAAGCAAAGACAATGGTGAAAGAATCGACATCATCTGACACTCTCTAAGTGGAAAAAGGAACCCTCAGCGCATCGACCTAGGTTGAAAGCGTCGAGGAGCTTACTTTTCATCATGTTGGGTGCATGTTGTCCATCTTTAGCTTGTTAGATTCGTCTCGAAATATATGAGCCAACATTTTTTACCATGTCCTTTTTTCGTGTTCTGTAGCTCCCTAGAAAGTAACGGGGCATCATTCGTCTGTAAATGATGCAAACGCACTAAATAACAATATAAACTAAATTAATATGATCTAAAATAGATGATACAAAATGCAGATAGCGACGAAACAGGATAGGACTACACAATTGTTTTCCCTAAAGTTTTCTTTGTTCAAACGCCATGCCGGTGCAGGGCTGCATTCAATTCCGACAACCCACTATGGCCACGCACCACCACTATAACTACGGAAACCCCCTAACGCTAGCCCTCACCTCCCCCTCCCGTGCAAAGGACAAAATGGTGGAGGCCCACACACTGAAAAGAGCTATATCAGTCATTGGGCAGAGTAATGGATTTTCCTTGCCCTACAATACATCCACAAGGTCGTTTCAGCCGCACAAGCTGGATGCCTTGTGGCACCATTCTTTGATGTCAAGGATGTGGCATGCCGGAAACACACTGAATAGTTACTCAAATGCTCCGGGAGGATTTAGATGCCGAGGAAGCCAGGGAGAAAGAAGCAACCAAGTGCTGCAACATTTCCCTCTATGAGTTCGAGACTGAGACCGAGACCGAGAGTATCAAGTAGTTTCAGCCTTTAGTTTCAGTTTGTTAGTGGACTGACTACATGTGCCTACCATATCATGAGAGTAACTCTTTGACTCATACATTACTATATTGTCATCCCTGATTACCGACGGATGAATGCTATGATCCCTTGGATTCATTTGAAATATCTCTTTTTGATGAATTTGATGTTAGCTATACTTATGGTCATAATGCTCCTATGAGTGGTATATATGGAGATGAATTTGCTACTGATATTTATGATGTGAATATGCTTGCTTCTCTTACTTGCAATTATTATGAGAGGTATAAAAAATATGGTTGTAGAAATCTTCATGTTAGTAAATCATCTGTCTTTATGTTGAAAGTTTTAAAGTTACATTCTTCTGTCTTACCTATGCTAGAGACTCTTGTTTCAAAAACTTGTTACTTATACGATGTCTATGCATAAGAAGTGAATTAGAGAGATACTGTACACACGGTCAAGTCGCAAACATGGATCAGCTTAACCATGGTCATCATCTACTAAACGGACAAAGGTGAGAGCCATTGCCATTGTGGCACCTCTAATATAGAATGGTGAGTTGTATAGAATTTATGAAAAAGTCTGAGCTAACCATATATGCGTGATGAATTTCCTGATTTCGGCAACAATTTGAGTACCACTAGTATGCATGCACGTGCACGCACGTCTCTACAATTGGTCAAAAAAAACACTCTGAATCGACCAAAATAAAATCAACAGTAATATTCAGAACTTTGGTAGTACCGATAATAGGAAATCGTTAAAAAAATTCAAATTGGTTTGTTAAGTCAAAAGAAACAAAACTACCCATGCAGATTGACGATCGACCATAAATCATCTCTGACATTTTGAAAATGCATGCCTCAATCGGTATTGATTCAATTACAAATGGAACTTTGGAAGCCTACTAACAATAAGAACAATCATTAATAAATATGGACATTTTCCCTTACGAAAACCATGTCAGATGATTTTGTGCTTCATACACCATTGCCGCCATATTGTTTTCCCTTCTGAAGAGAATCACTGCTAAATATGGGCAGCCATTTAATTATGCTATTCAAACAACATTGCTTTAACCTATAGACGATTTTGTGGTAGGTGCACTGAAAAGCATGATACAAATTACTCAAGGCAGAGTGAAAAGATCGACCATTTAGTACAAAGGATAAGGTAATATGTTTTGCACCTGAAGCCAACACATGTGTTGGTCACTATGGCTATAGAAATCATGTTTTCAAGGTTCGATAGCCAACAGAGCACATGGCAAACCTTTTTCGCCCTAGTGTGTTCAGGAGGTGCTAACTACAACTTCAAAATTTCCTTGATTATCATCTGGAAGGAATAGCGGAGCAAGATAAATAATAGTTCATGCACTGTGATCAAAGCATATGCGGCTTCATACAACTGACAATGTCATTTATCCTCCTCGCCAACAAGAGAATTCAAATGCAGCACCGGCAATTATTTTCTGTACAAGAATAAGTTGAAACCAGATGTACAAAATTAAAGATGAATTGTCTTTTCTGATTTGGTCAATGTTGGAATGTAGATACTTAGAAATACCTCCTAGGAAAAATGAGCATCACTGCCCCAAAGCCGCGCATCCTGTATCTCTAGCTCCACATACATCATTTTTTCGATCATCCCCACCATGTACAACTTCTCAGGTTTGACATCTAAAAGCTCTTCCATGGCTTCAAAAATATTGTTGGGCTTGGCTTTTCTGCCCGAACCTGCTTGTAGAGCATTGAGACAAAAAGCATAATATTTAAACACAGAAGTATTGCCTGGAAATAAGTAGATATTGGACACAACTATATATGATCTTCACACATCACAAAATGGCACAACATAAGAGGAAAAAATGCGGAAAAAATGCTAAGCTAGCAACCCAACAATCCATGACCGTAAGGAAAAAGATACTGCAGAACATGAGTATCATCTCTGTAAGGTAGTTGCTTCCTACACCAAACTGGTTTGTCTGATCTGAATGCTTCTAAAAACAGAAAATAAAATTAATAGAAGACAACAGAGATGTATTGACACGGAGATAAGAGTACAAAGATGCACTTGACAAGTTTGATGTGATGTGGATGGTTCAACACTCGTAATGTCAAAAAGATAAGTCAACTTCTCATTAAATTACAAAGGGTTGAACAAATTCAGATGTAAGCATCGGGTAGAATCAGGTGTAAGCATAAAAGAGTTAAGCTATCTGCAGTCATTGACAGAGCATGACCATAATCCACCAGTACCTGAATTACTATCGTGCATCTCTAAAAATTCACAAGGCGGGTTGAGAACCTGTTGCACAAGCGAGGATGCGACCAGGAGAGGAGCATGATTAAGGGAAAACTGATCCAAGCTTGTACCTTGATGGCTAGTGGAGGGGTGGCAAGGAGGTGACCGAGACAGCGGGATGCAACGTCCTGGCACTAGTAGAAAACTAGCCTTCCGTTTTGGACACTGGGAGGCTTTAGTCCCGGTCACGGCACGAACCGGGACTAAAGGATCCTTTTGTCCCGGTTCGTGCGGCTCGGAGGACGCGCGGGGACCGGGAGGCATCCGTCCCGGTTCTTTGGGACCCTTTTGTCCCGGTTCGTGGTACGAACCGGGACAAAAGGTCCGCACCCGACAGCCACCGAGGTGGGGTCCGACGCGGGAACCTTTTGTCCCGGTTCGTGTTATAGACCGGGACAAAAGGCTTACCTTTAGTCCCGGTTTGTAATACGAACCGGGACAAAAGGTGTTTTCTCACTATATCACCTTCTTCCTGCCCGAGGAGCTCGAGTTCATCACCATTTTTCTTCTCAAGCTCCTCACAAAGCTCCATTTGATCCATATTTTTTTCCACCATTTGTCCACATTAAGTTTGCCCCATCCACCCAAGGCTTCTAATAGGTTAGAAACCTTATCCTCTCGGAGCTCGGATTCATCTCTATCGCTATTTTTGCTCCTCATTTCATTGGTGTTGCATGCTAGGTGTTTGATGAAATGCCTAAGTTAGAATTGCTCAAATTCTAGGCTAGTTGACTTATTGCTAGTTTATTTTTTTATATGCAATTTGATTTCAAATTAAAGTATGATTTGTTGTTTTTAATTAGTGCCATCCCATTCGTGTCCTTGTCCTCACTGTTGTCGATCGCCCGCGCCGGGCGCCCCGTCGCCGACACCACCTTCGTGAGCTTCTTATTCTTACTTATATGATTTACATTGTTACCTGTATAATTTTTCTTATTTGTATAATTGTTTTTTATATGTATAGTGTCATGGTTTTGATATCCGTCCCCGTCGGCCCTCGTCCGGTCTATGATTCGGATGTGGTATATTATCTTTTATAACTATGTTTTTAATTTCTTTATTTTAACAATTATGCCGACCAAACATTTGACATAGATATTTTGATCTAGGACATATATGAACCTGAAATTCCGACCGACCCTCGTGTCGAGAGGTTAAATTTAGTTGAAAGAGAAAACGATGATTTGAAAGAAAAAATCAAAAAAATTGAAGAAGAGAAGATGAAATTGGAGCTGTATGTTGCCGATGTCGTCGATGATCACAAGATCGAGATGGATGCAATGCGTAAGAAGATTAGAAACATTAGAAAAGATGCCATAAAAAATGAGGCTTGGTATCATTATGCCGTCGGATCAATTGTTACCTTAGTTGCGATTTTGATCGCATTTGTTGTTGCATTTAAATGCATTAGATAGTTTGTATGTTAATTTCACTGTATGTTTTCATCATTAGGACTATGTATTACATTTGGTCAGTACTCTGCGGAAGGTTTTAATGTGATGAACTTCTATTCATGATGTTGTGTGTAATATAATATACTCATATAATGCAGATGAGTCGGCAATATATAACTCGAAATATATAAGGTGCTCGATGAATCGGCAATGGATGTACGGTGACCGACGAACTGGCGAGTTCATTACGGGACTTGGTAGTTTTATCGCTGCGGCCGAGACAAACAAACAGAATGGTTTTATGTGTTGTCCATGTGTTGTCTGTCAGAATAAGAAGGATTACTCTTCCTCCAGAATCCTTCACACCCACCTGCTTCGGCACGGTTTCATGCCCAGCTATAATTGCTGGACCAAGCACGGAGAAACAGGGGTTATGATGGAAGAAAATGAAGAAGAAGATGATGATTACAACTCTTCTATGTACCCTGAATACGGTGATACTGCAACGGGGGAAGCTGAAGATCTAGATGAGCCGACTGATGATCTTGGTCGTGCCATTGCTGATGCACGGAGAGATTGCGGAACAGAAAATGAGAGGTCGAAATTCGCGCGCATGTTAGAGGATCATAACAAACCGTTGTACCCAAACTGTGAAGATGGGCTAAAAAAACTGGGTAGCACACTGGAATTGCTGCAATGGAAGGCAGAAAACGGTGTGACCGACAAAGGTTTTGAAAAGTTGCTGAAAATAATGAAGAAGGACCTTCCAAAGCATAACGAATTGCCCGCCAGTACATACGAAGCGAAGAAGATTGTCTGCCCTCTAGGATTAGATGTGCAGAAGATACATGCATGCCCTAATGACTGCATCCTCTATCGTGGTGAGGAGTACGAGAATTTGGATGCATGCCCGGTATGCACTGCATTGCGGTACAAGATCAGACGAGATGACCCTAGTGATGTTGAGGGCGAGCGCCCGAGAAAAAGGGTTCCTGCCAAGGTTATGTGGTATGCTCCTATAATACCACGGTTGAAACGTTTGTTTCGAAACAAAGAGCATGCCAGGTTGTTGCGATGGCACAAAGAAGATCGTAAGAAAGACGCGATGTTGAGACACCCCGCTGATGGGTCACAGTGGAGAAAAATCGAGAGAGAGTTCCCGAACTTCGCAGATGACGCAAGGAACTTAAGATTTGGCCTAAGTACAGATGGCATGAATCCTTTTGGAGAGCAGAGCTGTAGTCATAGCACGTGGCCTGTGACTCTATGTATCTATAACCTTCCTCCTTGGTTGTGCATGAAGAGGAAGTTTATTATGATGCCAGTGCTCATCCAAGGCCCGAAGCAACCCGGGAATGACATTGACGTGTACCTTAGGCCTTTGGTTGAAGAACTTTTACAGTTGTGGCGCGAAGAAGGTGTACGTGTGTGGGATGAGCACAAACAGGCGGAATTTGACCTACGAGCGTTGTTGTTCGTAACTATCAATGATTGGCCAGCTCTTAGTAACCTTTCAGGACAGACAAACAAGGGATACAATGCTTGCACGCACTGTTTAGAGGAGACAGATAGTATATATTTGGAGAAGTGTAAGAAGGTTGTGTACCTGGGGCATCGTCGATTTCTTCCGACCAAGCATCCCGTAAAAAAAAAGGCAAGCATTTCCAAGGTCTGCCCGAGCCTCGGAGGAAGCCTGACCACCGTACTGGTGATGATATATTTGATATGGTCAAGGATCTAGAAGTGATCTTTGGAAAAGGTCCTGGCAGTCAATCTGTTCCGAATGACGGTACCGGACATGCGGCCATGTGGAAGAAGAAATCTATTTTTTGGGAGCTACCCTATTGGAAAGTCCTAGAGGTCCGCTCTTCAATCGACGTGATGCACGTGACGAAGAATCTTTGCGTGAACCTGCTAGGCTTCCTGGGCGTGTATGGGAAGACAAAAGATACACCGGAAGCACGGGAGGACCAACAACGTATGAAAGACCCAAACAACATGCATCCACAGAACAAGATACACCGGAGCAGCTACGCCCTTACCAAAGCAGAGAAGGAAATCTTTTTGAATGCCTGAACAGTATCAAGGTCCCGTCTGGCTTCTCGTCGAATATAAAGGGAATAATAAATATGGCTGAGAAAAAATTTCAAAACCTAAAGTCTCATGACTGCCACGTGATTATGACGCAGTTGCTTCCGATTGCACTAAGGGGCCTTCTACCGGAAAATGTTCGAGTACCCATTGTGAAGCTATGTGCATTCCTCAATGCAATATCTCAGAAGGTAATCAATCCAGAAAATCTGACACAGTTACAGAACGATGTGGTCCAATGTCTTGTTAGTTTCGAGTTGGTGTTCCCACCATCGTTCTTCAATATTATGACGCATCTGCTGGTTCACCTAGTCGAAGAGATTGCCATTCTCGGTCCTGTTTTTCTACACAATATGTTCCCCTTTGAGAGGTTCATGGGAGTTTTAAAGAAATATGTCCATAACCGTGCTAGGCCAGAAGGAAGCATCTCCAAGGGCTATGGAACAGAGGAGGTCATTGAGTTCTGCGTTGACTTTATTCCTGACCTTAAGTCGATTGGTGTTCCACAATCAAGACATGAGGGGAGACTGAGTGGAAAAGGCACGCTAGGAAAGAAAGCAGATATATGCAGGGACGGGCATTCTTTAACTCAGGCACACTACACAGTTCTACAGAGTTCTACCTTGGTGGCCCCGTATATCGAGAAACACAAGAACATATTACGGTCTCAACACCCGGGACAGTCCGACACCTGGATTACACATGAACACATTGATACTTTCGGCGGTTGGTTGCGAACACATCTCATTAATGACAACACTGTTGGAGATCAGCTTTACTTGTTGGCCAGGTCACCATCTTCGACTGTGTTGACTTTCCAAGGGTACGAGATAAATGGAAATACATTTTACACGATCGCCCAAGATAAAAAGAGCAGCAACCAAAACAGTGGTGTCCGGTTTGATGCAATAAACAACAATGGACAAAAGGACACATATTATGGTTACATAGAGCAGATATGGGAACTTGACTATGGACCTTCTTTTAAGGTCCCTTTGTTCCGGTGCAAATGGGTCAAGCTGAATGGAGTGGGGGTTCAGGTAGACAAGCTGTACGGAATGACAACAGTGGATCTCAACAATCTTGGTTACGGAGACGAACCATTCGTCCTAGCCAATGATGTTGCTCAGGTGTTCTATGTGAAGGACATGTCTACCAAACCGAGAAAGATGAAAAATAAGGAAACGAATAAATCATCCGACGAGCCAAAGCGTCACATAGTTCTTTCAGGGAAAAGAAACATCGTGGGAGTGGAGGACAAGACAGACATGTCAGAAGATTACGATAAGTTTGATGAAATTCCCCCCTTCACGGTCAAAACTGACCCAACCATCGTGTTGAATGATGAAGATGCTCCATGGTTACGGTCGGTGCGACCATAAGAAAGCGGCAAGACTTCTCTGATGATCTTCCACCGCTTCCCGCCTTCGTCTTCGTGTAATAATATTTATGTATGAGTGTTCTCAAACATGATGTATTTTTATGAACACTTTGATAATATTTAGTCCCGGTGGCTAGAACCGGGACTAAAGGGTCTTTTGGCGCGCACCTTTTCGGTGTCCGAAAAAATACCCTTTAGTCCTGGTTCCAGCCACAAACATGCATCTTTTGGAAGCACGGACAATGTATTAAACCTTTTATCAAATGCACACGGTTTCCCCGTCATACAGCCCAACGGTGGCTCGTGAGTGCCTGCATATCAAATGCACCGTTGGGCTGTATGACGGGAATCCGAATGATTTGTATTCGGTCGATGAACTGAAGTATTTTGTAGATAGAACAGCCGCAAGTATTTTGTTGAGGGCTGTGAAGTGAGCAGTCGCGTGGGCCACGCTCGGTGCAGAGGGAGCCGGCCTCCGAGGAGGTGGTACGTCGCCGTATCAGGGAGGAGGATGAGCACGTCCGTCGCTACATGTATCTATTGGATAGGCAGTATGACAGTAGGTGGTCGTTTCTTCAGAGGGTTCCTTCTCACGTGAGCTATGACCCTGTGAGGGTTCCTTCTCTTTGGATGCGCAGCGCCGGAGGCTCAGCACCCCGTGGCTCAGGAACTTGGAATATGTCCTAGGCAGTACGACAGTTCTGTTGAAAACTTGTTCACAACAAAGAGCTATCTCCTCCTAACATTCTAGGGTTTCTGTCGAAATAACGGGTGTTATGGCCAAATACATGGCATAGTTTGTTTGAATGGGTCCATATTCCACACAAACATGCATCTTGGAAGCACGGACAATGTTGACGAAGGAAGTTTTTTTTATTGAATAAAAAAACCATTTTCCATTTTCCGAGTGTCAGAAATGGTTTTTTTTTGTGAAGGACCTACCAGAAATATGTTGCAAAACTTGGGTGATTCATTTTTTAATATGCTAGAACATGTTATATGCACAAATAATCAATTTGTTTTCTAAGAAAAGATTTCCATCCACCTCTTTTAAAAATCACAAATTTCTGCCGATTCTGCTGGAAACGGGACAACTTTCTAGACTTAATTATAGTTTCTAGAAATATTTAATTCCATTTTGAAAGATATTGTATTTATAATTTTATAAGTTTAAAACAAAAATTATTGTTTTTTTCTGATAAACAGATCGAAAGATATTGTATTTATAATTTTATAAGTTTAAAACAAAAAAACAGAACAAACTTTTGTTGGCGCCCAAATTTTAATTCTGAAAGAACCTTTCGTCCCGGTTCGTGGCTGGAACCGGGACTAAAGGGTCTTTTTGGCGCGCACCTTTTCGGTGTCCGAAAAAAGACCCTTCGGTCCCGGTTCCATCTACCAACCGGGACTGAAGGTCACCCTTTCGTCCCGGTTGGTGGCTGGAACCGGGACGGAAGGGTCTTTAGTCCCGGTTCCAGCCACGAACCGGGACGAAAGGCCCCTTTAACCTCTCTTCTCCCCCAATCCTTCTCTCATTCTCTCATTCGCGCTAAATCGCCTAAGGACTTGGACGGCCAACCGCACGGACGCCGGCAGGCTGCCCAATTTTCCGGCGGCTGCCCTCCTCTTCTCCGCTCGCCGCTCGCCGCCGGCCGCTCGCCGCCGGCCGCCTTCCTCCTCCCCGCTCACCGCCCTTCATCTCCCTCCTCGCCGCTCTCGATCGATCCGCCGGAGCCGCGCGGACGCTCCCTGGCCGAGCTCCTCCCCATCCGCCTGCCGCGCCACCTCTTCTCCCTCGCCTCCTCCGGCCGCCTCCGCCGGTCGAGCCTCCGCCGGCCGAGCCACCATCCCGGTTGGTGCCTCCTCCGCCGGCCTAGAGCCTCCTCCAATCGACCCGAGGTAATTTCATTTTTTTCTTATTCTTTTTTCTTATTATCAGAATTGGTTAGATTAGGTATTTTTTAGTTAGAATTGGTAGCTAAATATTTTCATTCGAATTAGAATTTGTAGTTAATCTAAATATTTTAATTCTTATTCTTAGTTAATTAAAATAAGAATTGCCTAAATAAGAATTGTTTTCTCATTTTTACAATATTTAGCTAATTAAAATATTTAGCTTACCAATTTAAAATATTTAGCTTACCAATTGCCGATTGCACGATTTCGTGATCAAGCCGTGCCCAAGTTCATCGGTGACATCACCATGACGTCATGTGTTCATCATTTAGCAATTGTTAGCTATTTTAAATAATGTTAGCTATTTTAAATAATTAAAATGTTAGCTATTTTGAAATGTTAGCAATTGTGTTAACACTAATTATTAGTGTTAGCAATTGTGTTAGCAATTTGTATTAATTAGTGTTAGCAATTGTTAGCTATTTTAAATAATGTTAGCTATTTTGAATTAATTAGTGTTAGGAATAATGTTAGCTATTGTTTATTCTCACGGTGGAGATTGTTTATTTTGAATAATTAGTGTTAGCAATTATGTTAGCTATTTTAATAATTAGTGTAGAATAAGAATAAGAATAGAATTAAAAGAATAAGAATAAGAATAAGAATGGGTTAATTTTCATTAACCACCCGGTCAATTGTCCTTGCAGAAACTATGGATCACAACAGAGACGAAAATCAGGAGAACATATTGCAAGATATTATCCGCGGTGAAGATGAGTTGGAGTTCACCTCGAGCTTTCTGAACGACTCCGGCGAGGGAGCGCAGATAGAAGCTGAGGCATCCGGTGATGATGGTGACCGGACAATTATTACTACAAACTCCGGCGCGGTATATTAACTAACCCTATATTGACTAAATCCACTATTTGATTCATATATATATATATGCATTAATGATCTTTCTTCTTTTAGCCCTCCGGATCGAGCAAATCTTCTTCTATCCCCAAACGAGGCCCATCCAAAAGGTGTGATAAAGAAGAGAGATACAAGATCGAAGCAGTAGCTCCAGATGGCAGACCGCTGACACATTTTGTCAAGTTTGTAAGTCAGTGCGGAGTTGTTGTTAGGGACAACGTCCCGATCACCACTCAAGAATGGAATGAGCCGAAGGCGACAGAACGCTCGTCTCTCACTTTTGTTGACGATAGAGTGAAAGACAATCTTTGGACGACGCTAATGGCTAATTTCACGCTTCCTCGTCAAGACGACGACGCTCATCCGTTAGAGGAGGAGGATCCAAATTACGTGGATCCCATAGAGAAAAAGGTCAAGGAGTGGGCACTGAAGAAGATGGCCAAACAATTTGCAAACTGGAAGAAAAGATTGCACAAGGACTTTGTCCTTCAAAAAAAGACTCCGGAGTTCACTGGAGCGTATGAAAAGCTAAGGGATCAGTGGGAGGAATTTGTCAAGTACAAGAAATCTGACGAGGCTAAGAAAAGGTCAGCAACTAATAAGAAAAATGCTTCCAAGAAGGAATATCACCATAGCATGGGGTCAGGTGGCTACAGGGCTATCAAGCCTAAGGTGGAGAGACTTGAGAACGCCCTGCTTGAACAAGGGATAATTCCTGAGACGCTGCGGTGGGCTGATCGGGCAAAACTTTGGTTCTTCGGGCATGGGGGAACGTTGCACCCAGAAACAGGGAAGTGCATCTTTACAAAAGCACAACTTGCAACCCCTCTCGCTGAACTTCAGAAGATAATGAAGGAGGTAGAAGCCGGGGAGTTCGTTCCAAATAGAGAGAAGGACGAGCTGTCACGGGCCCTCGGGAATCCAGAACACAAAGGTCGGACACGAGGCACAGAAGGCTCCGTACCGTGGAAGTATGGATTTCCAGATGACGCTGACAGTTATAGAAGCCGAGGGAGGAAGAAGGCAGAGGAGGCAGATCGGCTGAAGCAGATTGAAGATAGATTAACTAGGCAGCAGCAGATCCTTGATTCACTTACCACCCGGGAAGCTCAGCGGCACGAAGATCCTTCTCAGCAAGATAGCGGCCCACCATCTCAGCGGAAAAGCAGCGTGGCTTCCACGGAGCTCTTTCGGCCAGATATCTCGGCTCGTCGCTACCCCGTGGATGATATCACGGAGAGGGAAAATTGTGAGCTACATGCTCCATTGATGAACATAACCGTGAAGGTGGCGGTCGGCGTAGTCTTAGCTGCTGTAACTAATGGTACTTACCATTCGCGGCCGATTCCAGATGGATATTCTGTTGTCTTAGTGGATGAAGTCATGAAAGGATACGAGGATCTGCAGCTTGACTACCCTACGGGTGAAGGCGAGACTGCACTGAGGGATGGTAGAAAAACTACTGTTCTATGGCGGAAGGAACACATTGTGCTTCCAAATTGGAAGCCAAGGTCACCGTCTCCGCCGCCTCAGCCGTCTCCGCCACCTCAGCCGTCTCCGCCGCGTCAGCCGTCTCCGCCGCGTCAGCCGTCTCCGCCACCCCAGCCGTCTCCGCCGCGACAGCCATCTCCTCCGCAGCGTCAGCCATCTCCTCCGCCGCGTCAGCCGTCTCCACCGCCTCAGCCGTCTCCGCCGTGTCAGGCATCTCCTCCGCAGCCTCAGCCGTCACAGGCTCATAGTCGTGTTCAAAAGCGGAAGAGCACCGCCTGCGCCGCCTCTGCCTCGGGTTCTAGTGGTACAAGTCATCAGAAGAAAGCGAAACCCGCCAAGCCTATCGAGAAATTACCTTACGAAATGACCAAAGCAGAGCTAGAAGTGTGGGTTAAAGAGGATGTCAGACGCCAGTTAGCACCGAAGCGGTCACAAAAGGTCCCACTAGATCCGGTCTTAGTTGAGAGAACACTGAGAAACCTGACGCGACCAACGGCTGAGCAGATTTTACCGGACTACGACCGAACAATTATAAAGGCACGTGATGCTCAGGTGCCGCCCCATGTTCTGAGGGCACGCAATATTCCGAAGCCGAAGGACCGTCCATACGGTCAAGGAGTTCCTCAGCTCGGACAACAGGAGAAGCAATCGTGCGCCCCGCTGAGGGTGTGTTCCGATGTCCCTCGGCCTAAACAATTAACTAACAAACAAATCAAAAAAGCCGCCGCTGAGCTTGGTGTGACCATGGCTGAATACTTGGGCTCGCTAATAGAGTATCCCATTGCTGAGGTGATCACAGACAAGTACAAATACAAGCACGGGGAGCCTTTTGTCAAACCAGAGAAGGTCCCGAACCTTCCAACAAAAATGCGAAGATTGAATGCGTGGTACATGGAAGCAGCAAAGGAAGGGAAAAATTGGATCAACCTGGAGGTTAAAGAAGAGCATTACGGTCGTGGAACTGCCCAGGTCCAGGTTGAATTTGAAGAACTGTTTCAGTTATTCCAACAAGATGCCATCGACAAATCTATCGTCAGTGCCTATTGTCTGTAAGTATTTTTTTTCTGTAACTAAGTCTCTAACTCAGCTCGTTAAACATATTTGTAATTATCCTCACTCTATTATGCAGATTGAAGATTCGAGAATGCAGATTATCTGGAATCTATGACATTGGGTTCGTTGACCCACATGTCATTCATCAGTACAATCTTATACATAAAGAAAAGGAAACGGAGGACCTCTTGGTACTTGCGTTAAGGAAGCAAGAAACTAAAACACAAATACTATTTCCTTACAACTTTGGGTGAGTGTTAGTGTCTATACACCTTCTATACTCCATGTTAATTAAGTGTAATTGACGAGTAATTCGTGCGCAGGTTCCACTATCTGTTATTTATCATTATTCCTGACAAAGGAATAGTACAAGTCATGGACCCACTACGTGATCAACCAGAGAACTGGGAGGACATGAAGGGAATGATCCAGAGGTAATTTCAATCATTATGGCACTATATCGGCAACTTTCGTTCATTTCCTGGTATGTAGTAATTAATAAGTCATTTATTCTTTTTCATTGACTTCCAGGGTTTGGAAACGGTTCACCAACAGGGCTCCGGGTGAATGGACAGATGAGCTTGAATTTAAAGACATGGCGGTAAGTAGTTCTAGCTAGACCCGGGCATCTATTTGATTGAAGTTTAATAATATTATCATGCTTGATTATTATTTTGATTGAACTTTGTTCTTATAAAGTGCCCGAGACAGGGATCCGGAAATCACTTATGTGGATTGTATGTCTGCGAGTTCATTCGCCAGAGGTGTTATCAGAGGAGCAGACTCTTAGAACATCTTGAAGTAAGTAAACAATATTCACAATACTATTTTATTACAATCAATTGTGTTGAGATTCTCTCATATATATATCAAAATTGACCCCTTCCATAAATTATATAGATCGAAGGAATGCGGGACATGCTCCTACCACAAGACCGCTTGCGAGCAATTCAAGAGGAGCTGGCGGCATTCTTCTTAGATCAAGTCATAGATAAAAATGGAGAATTTTATTCACCGGGCAACTAGGGTTTTGTGTATGTTAATAGGGTTGGACAACTTATATGATACTATATGTAAAGATTCGACAACTTATGGCGATGTTTGTGTAATTCCTTCTTTAGTTGTTTTGTATATACATAGTATCGTCGAATTGGATCCTAAAAAGAAAAACAATAAATGAAAAAATAAACGAAAAACAGTAAAACAAACAAACAATATAAAGAAAAACAGCAAAACAAAAAAAAACTGAATAAACCTTTAGTCCCGGTTCGTGGCTAGAACCGGGACTAAAGGTCCTCTGACAGGCGCGGCACTGCGCGCTGCCACGTCTTGACCCTTTGGTCCCGGTTCGTAACAGAACCGGGACTAAAGGTCGGGGCTTTAGTCCCGATTGCGCTGTCCCGGTTGCGCAACCGGGACTAAAGGGGCTGGGGAACCGGGACAAAAGCCCCGTTTTCCACCAGTGTGGACATAGCTCTCGCCACTGTCATCGGGGATGCGCCCGTCGGCAGCACTCGAGTGGAGCGAGACGGTGAGCGTGCGCGGGCGGATGTCTTCCGGGTGAACATGCGCTTCCCTTACCGGCTGCCCTTCCGCCTCCCCTCGCGGAGAGTCCTCGTGCACCCCATATCCCAACTGACCCCCCTGCTCTCCTGCCGATTTATGAAACCATAGAGAAGAGGCCATGAGGCACAATGGTCCACTCCGGCTCACCGCGATCTAGAAGGCTTTGCGTCGATCTTCGAGGATGGCGGGGATGCGGATCAGGTTCAGTCGCATGGGGAGGAGGCGGCGCGTGCAGAGGAGGCGGCGGGGCAGGGGGTGGAGAGGTGATCGTGCGAGACAGTTTTTCTTTCCTTTTGTTTCTCCTGTAATTTTGCTCGTGAGGCGGATGCTACGGCCTACGGGGCTATGGGCAGAACGTTCCTCCACGGCAGAGTTTCGTCTGCCCACGGTATTTGCTAAACATACATATTGGTGGGATTGTTTGTGTGTTAACGGTTAGATTTAATCGAGTGGGTCAGATCAAGAGGTGGAAATTTGTTTTCATTGTTCTGTGTACGTTGTTCGGGTGCACTTAGAAAAGAATAAGTTTGCTCTTTTATTAGTAGTAGTAGTAGAGACTACAGATGACAATGATTCGTAGCGTACCGTTCCGTGCATGCATGCGCACATGCATGGTGATCCACAGCACCAGGTGGTGGGAGAAGCGCTAGCGCGTTGGCTCGTTTCCTTTTTAGGGTGAGCGCGCGTGCCCGTGCGTGCTAGCTAGTACTCCACATGGTCATACATACGATGAGCTAGGAGGAGATCAGTGAGGACGGCAGTAATTATTATTAAGCAGAGGACATCGTTTGTTCATTCTGCCCAATTAATGTACTCCATTTGCTCATGTTATTTTTTGTTTGTCTAAACTCCACATGATCGACTTTGTTTTTTAAAATTTCAAAACCTACATTTTGGAGATTAAGAAAATATGGAAATTTTTGCTCACGGGTCCAAGCCCTAGCTAGCTTCTGCACGGGTGTGTGCTGCGGCAGTGAAGGAAGCTCGAAATGGAAAGCTTTCCGTGGCAGACGACATGCAAATCTGTTCCATGCATGTTTTTTCTCACTTGGGGTCGGCTTTAATTTGCTGGTGGTGGTGGGTGCAGAGAATCCTATATATCGCGATTGATACACTTTCTTGTATCGGGAAGCTAGTGACAGGTGCATGAGTGAGCCCAGCACATATATTACATAATAAGAATGACCAAAGGACGAACAATTATTGTATCGTACGTCAATCATTTTTATTTCCTTTGGTTCAGAGCATTAACCACTCCATATTTCCTTTGGCCCGGCGAGAAAATTAATTACAACAGATGTAGTACTATACCACCACACTACAGTACGTCTACCAGCATGACCTAGCTAGTACTACAAGATTGCACTGAACCACCCGACATGGTGATCTAATTAACCACGTTTGGCTATCAGGTTAACGTTGGCACCAAACACACACACACACTTGTTGATTGAATCGTTAAACTATGAGTAGGACCCACACCCGTTACCATCTTCACTATCCCCTCTCTCTCCCTCTCCCGTTTGCATTTGAATCACCGGATCCAGCTGGTCTCGCTGCCAAGTGCGCGTCGGGCTCCGATCGACACATGCATTCTGCTTTTAGGTGTCCACGGCCGGCCAGCAGCGTTTGAGCGTGAGAGCATGCAGCCGGACGCACTGGCAAGGCCTTGTCCGTGGACGAAGTAGAGCGTCGACACGATCGAGGAAGCTGGCACCCATGGGCAGAACCCGGCGTCGTCTACCAGAGCAACGTCGATCACCTAGTCTAGCTACTGGATATACGCACCAAGGATGTGAGAGTTACGGGCATGCAAATGCAATGGTGTACACTCACGGTGACTGAATTTTTGCGGCGACGAACAGAGGCGCGCTGAAGCGAACAGAGGAGTGAGGGAAACGCGAGTCCCAGTCAAGATGATTAACAAATTAAGACCCGAGCGAGCGAGCGAGCAAGCCGAACAAGAGAGGGGAGAGCACCGATGCATGCATGCAGATGGAAAACAAAAACTAGTCAAGAGGGATTAAACACGTACTGTACATGTACCACAAAGATTAAACTACTAAACCGGATGCATGCAGATGGAATAACACGTACCACGCTAAACTGCCGCTAAGCTCGACTAAACACAACACCCCACCCTACTCGTCGATCGTCGCCGACGTACGGTCTCGCCGGCCGAGCTCTAGGCTCTAGCGCGGCGGTGCTCCCAGCGCTCCTCGCCGTCGACGAACACGAGCTCGACGGATGGGCTCGGCGCCGCCTGGCCGGGCCCGGAGAAGACGCGGCGGCCCATCTCCGGAGGCGCGCTCCGGCTCCGCCTCGG